>JABUQX010029325.1:17500-34202 GCA_015478945.1 Trachelipus rathkii | reverse complement strand
AGAAAGATTAAATAAGCAGGAAGTTTTTCATGTATTCATGCCCAATATTAGAATCAAATGAGTTATGTGAATATCTCACTATTTTGTATTTTTATCTGATTTTTTTATTGTTTTTCGTCAAAATTTTATCTAACTATTATTTTATGTCGTCCACTATACACATTTATTAGTGTTTTTTCCAATGTTTTAGGAGGGTGAGAAGTCCTGTGCGTATTTATTCTCAAAAATAAAGAATTGTTAACAAAAGCGGTGTCCATTTCGTCATTGAAATGCGTTCATATGACTTTATGAGTCCCTAAAAATACATTGAATATGGCATCTCTCGGATTAGGGCTCGTAAATACTCTCGAAGCAGAAACTCCTCGCATCGGGGTTTAAGGAGGCTGGCGACAGGAAATCGACGTCGACTTTTAAAACTTTTATTTACTGAGCTCTGTGCAATTGAAAATGACCTTAACCTCGGTGCCTTTATTTCTGAATTTCACATTACGGAGTGTGTATGCATATCTCAGTTTAAGAACTCTTTGCATGCGCATGTTTTTTTGAAACATCCAATTATCCATTTTTAAACCGGCCACATAATTATAATTAGTATTGATTAATTACATAATACAAGCATATCTAACATATATTGAATATATTAATAACATTAGCCCATCTACTTCGTTAACTCAAAGTAAGATTATTGGGGTCTACGATCCGGATTCGAAAATCGAGCTCCTGAATATTTTCCGTTGTGAACAATTAACCAAAAAATTACACAATGACTAAAATGTCTGATTCAAGCGTGCAGCAGCCAATGATTGGCGCTGATGCGCAGAATCTGGAGCTCCACCCGACAAACTTCCGGCCCACGCCTAATCGCCACGACGCAATCCAGCGACCAATGTGACATACGCGGAGCCAGAATTGCTTCCTCCACAGGACCGCCAGTTAATGGCACAATGCAGGGTCCATTCATCTTTCAAGCTTGGGAAATTTGGATAAGTATCGACATGTCAGAGAAAACATTCAACGCGACAATCACTGCGTCTCTGCGAACACAAGTTGGACGGCAGGCGTTAAATATCTAAGGTCAGCAACGATTCCTGCCATTGCTCTGAGTGTGAGGCAATTTTGAAAACGCAAAACAAAAATTTTTCTAATGTCCCCGTACACTTGATTTGCATGGGCTGAGAAGAAAGGATAAAGCTGTCTAATGATCCAGATAAACCTCTTATCAATTCTCTTGCGACGCAGAATTGCTGCGCGTAAGCGAAATATTATTAACACTGGGCCGATATCAATGCGAACATTTATTCTGTTGCTCTCCATCTTACAAAGAATTATACACAGAACTTTATGATACTCTTCTCATTTTAGGTGACGCATTTTCACCAGTATCGAAAAACTGCGATGCACGTGGACCTAACTTTCCCGAATTTTTACAATTCTTGTCACACCGGAATTATTGCCCGAAAACCTTGATATTTCGCCGTGATTTCAAAAAAGTTCTATAACCAACCTAGACCTCACGGACAAAATCCAAAGTTATGTGACAGGAGGTCGAGGGCAGACTAAAGCTACAAGCCCAATCAAAACCGTTATGATTCGGCACCTCAGGCTAGCATGTCATTTCCAAATGAGGCTGTTCCAATTCGACATCAGAAGCCTCAAATTTTCCTCAGCGGCCAAAAATCCAGCCCCTCCCCAAGTTATCAAGGAAGACTGTTAAACCAACATGCCAACCAGCACACCACCTGTTTGACTCAACTTAGGCAAAATTCTCCCCGCGCAAATAACGGAGCTCGAAATCAGCCCAGATCTGCTAACCTATTGTGAAAAGTCCGCGGCCGACACTACTACCCTTTGTTCCTTTTGATCCTTACTCGCCGAGACATTGTAACAGAAATAGCATCGAAGGGGACAAAACCAAACTGCGAAAGGAACTGCCAATGGAATCCAAATTAATACAAATATTCCATTGAAACACGCTCCGGATCAACTGATCAATAAAAAATATATAATAACAGATATGGGAACAGGCATATTCAGAAAATCTCAGGGCGTTGAAAACCCAAACCCAGATCAACTATCAGCAAATAACCCTCAACAGAGAAGCATTACTGCAGCGTGGAGAAAATAATATACCAGACAGTTACGCCAAGAATGGCAGAACCCTCCAGCGAATAACGACGAAGAAGCTCCAGATGAACAATATGAATCGCAACAACAAAACTTTTTCTACGATGAAGATTGTGAAACCTACTACCATGAAGATCATGATGAACAGGGTTTTTTCCAATGAGGAGGGCAGGACAACAGGAAAAGCCTCCCCTCCTGATAAGTGAAGATGAAAGTCCTAACATGTAATAGTTTAAATGCTCAAATTTCTAAGTGTGCTCAAAATGAACCCTTGAATGCCGTCACACTTAATACACAATCACACACTACACTTAATAGGATGCAAAATGTTTCTTCTTTCTATTTCAGTTCTGAGTTCGCAGCAGACAAAGATGTACAAACAGACGTTCGAGATGGAATGCAAAATGAGACACCGGGAGGATCTGTAAAATTTATAAGCAATAACATTACTAACAAAAAATGTATTTTTTCTAGAGTTCCTCCCGCTCAAGACTCTCTACATATTCTTGGTGAGCAGGTTTTAAATGCTACTTTTGACCCATTGTTAAAATATAAATGTTCTAATTTCATTACTAATTTTAAACATACTTTTAATTTTATTAATAATTTTAAGGATATATCACATTTACAAAATAATATGTTTTTTAATAATAATGAAATATTTAAAGAGGTTGCAATACAAATCGAAAAAGAAACAGTCAAAAATGAACATGACGGAAATGGAAAATCCATCTCAGAGCTCTCACACCTCACAAGGGATAACCCTATCGCACATTTTAGTAATACTAGAATGTGGGATAGGAACCCTTCTCAAACTAAAAACGCAATTGCGCACAAAGAAAGTAGTAGAAACATATATGACATAGGTCTGGATTATTCCAGTAAAGCACAAAATGCTGCAGATAAAAAGAATAGTGAGGAAAGTAATACAAATGTAAGTTTTGATAGAAAAGTTTGCACCAGTGGTAGTTCCACGAGCTATTTTGATATTGATGTAACTTCAGCGCATATAGAGCATTGGGAAGGTGATAGATGGAAGGAAAATTGTGATGCAGTAGGCACCGAAGGTGCAAAGGTAAAGAGCAGTGATGCGTTTTGCATCTCTAATAGCACACACAAGCATAGTAACGGTTATGAGACCACGCTGTACAATAAGGTTGACAACAAAGAGTTTGGAAAGCGCACTTTCAACTCTTATAGGAGGAAAAGAAAGTTAAGTAGAGCACATGATGTAAGTAGTATAACAAAAATTGCACATTCTAGAATAGGTAGTATTGCTTCCAATTTAAATTTAGATAGGGATATAGTTTTAAATGAAGATTGCATAATGGGCCTTAATTTCCAACACTCTCAACATAGTTTTAGAAATTCTTGCTTCTAGTAACCTGTTAATTATTTTACATTATCCATTTCAATTAAAGATACCTCTAATTCTTTTCATTGAATTAATATCAAATTATGATCTCTCTCCCCCATTTAACTGTCATATATATATAGATTTCTCACTTTTTCTCCATCAGCTATCTCAAAATCCAATTACAGATGATAATTTTTCTCCAGGGCACTCCCCCTGCTCTCTCAAAAAAGATTTCGCAGATACTATTCTATCTTTTAGTGAGGCATCGTTAATTAGATGACGCCATCACTCTTCGGGCTTAATATATATTACCCTTAAATAATATATTTATTTATAAATCATTCGTAATATTTTGATTGTATTACTTTATTGGTGTCGAACTCTACTCTTATACATACGCATTTGTTCCCATACTTGCAAGATGTGGATAAAACGCTGCGATTTCATTTGTGTCGAAAAATACTGTGAGACAATGCTTATCCTACACGAGATTGATTTGTCAGGCTCATGCGTGTGTTTTTTGGTGAGCAGCACAGCTGTGGGACTCGCCCAGGGCTACGGACGTTGACTATCTCTGAATGCAGAAAACCAGAAATCTCGGTTTCATTGGATCCTTGCAGGGACGCCAAGTGTAAGTATTTTTTTCTTCTCTAGAACTCACTACTTTCACAAGGAAGGGCAATGATTTATCTAATCCGTAGGCAGAGCGAGAGACGGATGAACAGAGTATAGACATTTATCGTTCTTCTTAAGATTCGCGCATTGAGTTAGAATAGACCACCGCCTGAAGAGAGTGTTACCCAGAGAGAATTTGCAAAGAGTTAAACTAAACGTTTAATAATTAGCTTTAGATCACAAGCACTGGAGCCTTCTCGTTTCAGTGAGTGATATTTGGGTAATATATATTGCTCAGAAACAAGATTGTGCGAATCTGATAACGATGCCTCACTGAAAGATAGAATAGTATCTGCGAAATCTTTTTGAGAAGCAGGGGGAGTGCCCTGAGAAAAATTATCATTCTTAATAGTTTGAGCATGCTTAGAGGGAAAAGAGAAATCTATATTAAACGATAATGGGGGAGAGAGATCATAGTTTTTAATCAATTCAATGAAGGAATTAGAGGTATCTTTAAATTGAAATGGTAAAATATTAACAGAACTAGAGGAAGAATTTCTAAAACTATGTTGAGAGTGTTGAAAATTATGGCCCATTATGCAATCTTCATTTAAAATTATATCCCTATCTAAATTTAAATTGGAAGCAATACTACCTATTCTAGAATGTGTTATTTTTGTTATACTATTTACATCATGTGCTCTACTTAACTTTCTTTTCCTCCTATAAATGTTGAAAATGTGCTTACCAAACTTTTTTTTCCAACAATATTGTACAGCGTAGTCTCATATCTATTACTATGCTTATGTGTGCTATTAGAGATGCAAAACGCATCACTGCTCTTTACCTTTGCAACCTCGGTGCCTACTGTATCACAATTTTCCTTCCATCTATCACCTTCCCAATGCTCTATATGCGCTGAAGTTACATCAATATCAAAATGGTTTGTGGAACTACCACTGGTGCAAACTTTTCTATCAAAACTTACATTTGTATTACTTTCCTCATTCACTTTTTCTTCTGCTACATTTTGTGCTTTACTGGAATAATCCAGACCTATGTCATATATGTTTCTACTACTTTCTTTGTGCGCAATTGCGTTTTTAGTTTGAGAAGGGTTCCTATCCCACATTCTATTACTAAAATGTGCGATAGGGTTATCCCTTGTGAGGTGTGAGAGCTCTGAGATGGATTTTCCATTTCCGTCATGTTCATTTTTGACTGTTTCTTTTTCGATTCATTACAACTATAGATTATCTATTATCTCTTATACAGAACGTAACATTTATGATATAATTTCTGCACCACCATTATGTGATAGAATAATTAATCCGTATTGAATTTAAACAAATATCAATGCAAATATTGTTAAATACGTGATCATACCTGCTTAAAAATGTAGAAGTTATAGAAATAAATAAAAGTATTGGTCTTTAAACATTATGTCACATTCGAAATTTAGAACAATATTAATATTCATTATATAAACACAAGCAGTGTATCAAAGTACGCATTTGAGACACTGTCATCAACAGCATATGTATGAGAGTAGATAGCCCTGTTTCTAAAATTCTTCACGTATATGAAGATTAACTTTCATATTTGCTTTATATATATTTTACAGAGATGTACCTACCCGGTTCTCATTTTGCATTCACTCGCATACTTATACACAGATAGCGCGTTCTGTTATTGTAACATCATTGGTGTAGTCAATCCTGCGGAGAACACTATCAGAATGAAAAATAGAATAGAATGATAACATTTTGCATCCTTTTAATGTAGTGATTTAAGTGGAACTTGAGAGTGTATTAAGTCGTGATTCGGCATTTCAAGGGTTATTTTTGTGTAGATGCACAACTACTTAGATTAATGATGTAGCATATCTAAAACTATAAAATGTAAGGATCTTTATAACATCTTCACTTTATCAGGAGGGGAGGCTTTTCCTGTTGTCCTGCCCTCCTCATTGGAAAAAACCCTGTTCATCATGATCTTCATGGTAGTAGGTTTCACAATCTTCATCGTAGAAAAAGTTTTGTTGTTGCGATTCATATTGTTCATCTGGAGCTTCTTCGTCGTATTCGCTGGAGGGTTCTGCCATTCTTGCGTAAGATGTGTGCTTATTTTTCCACGCTGACATATGATTTTGTTGAGGTTTTTGCTGATAGTTTGATCTGGGTTTGGGTTTCACACCCTGATAAGATTTTCTGAATATGCCTGTTCCACCATCCATTACTGATTAATCAATAACATTTAATTGTAATTAATTCTGATCCACGCTCGAGGAGCGATGTTTCAATGGCAATTTACGCTTCGAATAATTAACTTGGAGTTCGAAACTTATCGTGTGGTTAGTTCCCTTGACTAGATCTGTTAGAGAGATATATTTTGAATACCACCTTCGAATGACATAATTTGTCTCGATATTCATTCGCATGTCACTTAAGGCGATACACTGAGTATCAGGTTACTTTAATAGAATTGAAAAGTATGTGATGAGAGCTGTGATTTACTTTTCAACTCTATACAGTTGGTGAGAGATGTATAGTACGCAAGTAATCCGGTTATGGAGCGTTATGCGCCGGGGGAATATTATAAATTATAAATAGGGCATTTGATAGATGTATTTAGTATTATACATCAAGTGTTAAGGTAATATTTATTGAACTTTTTTTACTCTCGTAAAAATGTAGTATTATATTATAAATAATGAGGTATTCTTTATGAATATAAATATATTGAGTGGAGGGGGCTAGAGAAATATTATTTTTAGTAGCGCTAGAGGTAAATTATTGAGGCTTTTTGAGTAGTAAATATGGATACAATGAGCCTTTTGGAGAAGAGTGAATTAGTTAGCCTGAGGTATATTAACCATTTTGATTATGTGGTTTATTATAGTACTGCCCTGCATGACATCTGATTAAAAAACTATATCTTTAGGATTTAGATTCGTGAGATGATCTTAGTGTTATATAGAGTATAGTTATAGTATAACTTATTATATTTTAGTAATAAATTCAGAACAAGTAGACTGAATAGATATGGTGAGGTGAGTGTCTAGGTTTGTTTTATTCGCACACATTAACCAATTAATGTTTCATTAAACCTATTATTCGTGAGCCTCAAAGGAATAAATAACGGGAACACACAGCGGTCTGCGCAGAAATATTGAGAGTATAGTAGTATATATTATTTCGTTACTGTTTTATTTATATAACAAGCTGAGTACACCAAATAATAATTGAAAAATAATGAGTTATCAATAGTAAGTTTCATGTGTATATAACATTCCTTGTAAAGAAGAGCAAACAGAACTAAGTGATTGATTATCGGCCCATTTAAAATTTCTTACACGCACACAGCAATTACATTGCGTTCAAGAGATGAAGAGGTTTTATCTGAAAAATATTATAGATCACTATTTATATATAATTAATCATTGAGGACATGATAAATACAACTGTCTTGAGAAGATATTATTGAGAAAATATTATTTTGAGGTTATTTGAGTTCAATAAATTGCCTCTACCTATCAATGAATCTAAGTGAATCGTTGTCATTATATATAGCACATACTGGATTTTAATCAGTCACCTGCGCTACTATAATATTTGGCTGATATGCTTACAGAGATCGACAAGTGCTATTTAGATAGATTGATAAATAGTTATAATTTCTATCTGATATAACGCTAATATTTAATTATATTTACATAACAAGTTATAATAAAAAAATAAAGATAGATAGATACTACTTTAGTATACTAATATATATATAATTTTAATGCTATCAATTAATCATGCTAGGATATATCACCTACCGTGATAGGTACAATAAATATTCTGGCGTCATTTGAGTCACTTATGGTAGTATGTAATTATAGTGTAGCTAGTAAATAGGGCTGAGGTCATCACCGGAGTTTGTGAGTATGATGTATAGAGTACTTATACTTCCAATGTTAGGGAAAGGTTGGGTATGCAGCGGGTGCTAACAAGCATCAATTGGCCTGCAGTCTGTTGAAAATCCCTACGAGCCACTAGGTTCGTTTCATTGTGTTTTTCAACCACAATCATTATTTGTAATCGTTATAAACTATAATTAGAACCCCAAAATTTACTATGACGTTCAAACAAGTGGAATGGGCTAAATCGTTATTAAGAAAAGATTACACACAAAGGTTAATAAATTTCTTTTACCATAATGAAGCAGCGGTTATTTAAGGTAGAGTGTGGGGTGACACTTAAATTGTAAAGAGTGATGATTTGCCTTTAAAAAATGATAATTGTGAGAAAAAAAACAATTTTTCTAACCTGAGATGTGCATACACTCCGTTTTGGAAAATCTTTTTTGCGACAGACATTGCGGCACAAGGATTACACGGGAAGCTATGGATAGAAGTTTGCTCGGAGAAAACTTAATTTTTGTCAGCTTTAATAGTAAGACAGTGGTAGCACGTGATTCTCTCTCTATGTCGCCACTTTCACAGTGGGTTCTTGCGTAGTTGTTGATTTGGTGAGAGAGTCAATGCAATGACACGCATTATTGAGAGTTAGCATTCAGTTTTATTTTAGATATCAACGAGTTGTGTTTGTTTAACAATTATCGAACTATTTGTTGATAGGTATGAAGTAAACACACAAAACTATGAATCTAAAAAATTATAAAAGGTGCCTGGGGCTGGGGATACCGTTCAGTTACGTAATTTTCATCCATTTAACAGTTGAGGAGAAGAAAAATATGCATCCACTGCTAACACTAAATCATTATAGCTGTGTTGTTTCTATTTAATATAAAGAATAGAATTACAACAATTCCTTTTAAAAATCAGAAGAGATTTAAAATTTAACAATATTTTTATTTCTTTAAGAACTAAATTAATTTTATTTCAAAATGTCTAGGTAAAATCATGAAAGGTCAAATTAATTATAAAAAAGGTTTGTCTATTCTTAATAAAAATAATAATCAATAATTTTATTAACTATTAGCAGGTGCTCGAAAAAACTCTCTTTCAGACTCAGAAATTTTCTTAGAATTTCAGAATATAATGCATCTACTACAATAATATTCTTCAATTGTAAATGTGTTTTTAAAAGAAACTTAATAAATACAAAATCTAGACTCTAATTTGTATAGAGAATTAAACTCCACATAAGTATAATTTTTCTAATTTACCTTTCGCAATTTCTTAAGGCGGCTCCACACATGGTGAGTTTGTCAAACACTTGAATCTTTGCGTTTTGCATTTTTTTTCCTTATAAGCCAATGTACGTCTACACACATTCAACCCCATGTGTGTATGGGTCATTTTTGGCAAAGTTTTGCTCACTTGCTTGGTTTGCCAAATACACAGATCTTATCCATTGCTTGTGGAAGAGATTTGTGTATTTGGCAGACCAAGCAAATGAGCAAAGCTTTGTCAAAAATGACCCATACACATATGGGGTGTTTGGCAAAAAGTTTGACGAACTTCGCATGTGTGGAGCCGCCTTTAGTCTTAAAACAAACATGAATAGTATCTTTAAAGAAAGTAGTCACAATATATCATTGAGTGAATGGATTTTATGATAAATAAAAAATATTGTATCAGATTTAATTCAAATATCCTGATCAACATATATATATATATATATATATATATACATATATATTTAAATATAATATATATATATATATATATATATATATATATATATATATATATATATATAAATCTATAACATATATATATTTATATATATATATATTTATAATATATATATATATATATTATATAATAATTTACAAATGGAACAAGTATCTAAGTTTATACATTTAGGAATATATATTGATGAGATGAAAAAAGAGAACTGATACGCTAGGGTTTTGTAGTTGGAAAGTTGTGAATTTGAGGAAGGTGGTTGCATTTTAAATCTTGATGAATTCAAAAGTGAATAAGCTTGAAGAGTGATGGTATATTGTTGCTGGTATTTTTCTTTTATAGTAGCGAAACTATTGTATAAAATAAGATGTATAGATTTAAGGTGCAATATGCACAGATAGATAAATTATTATCATAGGGACGTGCTAGGTTTATGAGTTAGAATTTTGATACAAAGAAGAAGTGTGTATGAAGTTGTTACAGTGGCCGTAAAATTGAAGAGATAAATGAGACTACATTAAAAGTGTTTTGGGTTCATTTAATAGAAAGCATAGGTGAAGGTTGTTTTGGTAAAGCTTATGTATAGTTTGAGTAAAGTGTTATGGGAATCGACAGGCTGTAAAACCGAAGGAGAAAAAGTGGATGAGTCATTAAATGAGTGTCTCAAGGAAAGGAATGTGAAATTGGCAGAGGCAAGAAGAATGGTGCATAATAGGAGTGAATGTCGTGCTTTTGTGAGGTGTATGAGTGTTTTTCTAGCCTAAGGATGATGGATCCTACAATGTAAGAGATTACACAATGGTGTCAAGTGGGTGGTGTTGTGAATCTCTAGTCTGGATTCGTTGATTGCTTGGGGGCTCACACTAAAGGTATATAGAATCATATAGCTGTGGGCATAATTTTACGTAAGGTAATGTGAACATAGGTTTGTTAAGATATTAAAGAAAAATAATGAAAGTATATTGAAAGTACTTTAGAAAATTTATATTTATATATATATATATTATTATATATATATATATATATATATATATATATATATATATAATATATATATATATAATATATATATATATAATATATAATATATATATATATAATATATAATATTATATATATTATATATATTATTAAATAAATATTATATTCCTCACCCGCATCGGTTACCTTGTGTTGGTGGGTGGGCTTCTCTGGATCGCTGTTGGCGGATATACATGCCCTTCAGTGTCCTAGAGCGAATAACCGGTTTTTTTTTGAATTCCCACCCATAAGTCCCTTAATTATTTGTATAAGGTTGCCCTCCCCCTTTTCCATCACAGCCCTTTGGGTCTATCGGTGCTTCTTCCCGGCATGGGTTGTTAGTGATCCCACACTTTCCTTCCCGGGAATGAGGGGTACAGTTTGAAAACCGTCATTTAAAAGCTCACCTCTACCGGCCGCCCAATTGTTAGGGAAAACCTGAAGCCTCCTGGCTAACCATGAGGAAAGCCGTTCTGCCACTTTTGTGTAATTAAATCTCAGGCGCTTTTTGCTAGACTATAGGTATGCCGTGTGTACGTGTGGTGCGCGGGTAAGGTCACCGGACGTAGAAGTCCTGGAAAGGATCTTCCGAGGCCACATCCCACAGCCAAACCTACAGGGTACGGTCCGGGAAGGTGAGGTTGTGTGGGGTCTGTGGACTGTTACAATTGTATCTGCTAATGGAGGAGGAAGTATTACCCTTCCTTTATAAATATACCGCCTTTCCAGCCCATCGTGGTTATTTACGTTTAATGTCTCATTTGCTTTTTGTTATGCTGTTCATCCATGGGAGACGAAGTTTGTGGGTAAAAAATTTTTTATGGAAAGCCCTTGAAGGAAATAACGTGTTTAAACCAAAGTGAAGCCAAACAACATCAACAATAATTACCACCTGGAATTTTGGCTACCTTACCCAATAAAGGTTACTACACGTCTTCTTGCCCTTGAGGGTCTTCACGCCTTCTTCCTACACTTGAGGGTCTTTTGCATAATTTCCATCGATTCGTTCAACCAGGCAAACCCCGAACACCCCAGGTTCCCCAACGGTCCGGGCAATCCCATCGCGCAAAGGTGACCCAGTAACAGTCATTCTCATTCATTATCCATATGCTGCACCCCCTCCAGGAGAATTCAGGAGACAACATTCCAAATGGTTTACATATTGCGATCACTAACCTCCTAAGCTCTTACTGCAGCACAGAAACTATGTTTTCTCAGTAAGACACTTGAAAAAGTCCTAGGAGTTGAAGTGACCCTCCAGTCACAATGATGAGGAATGGGTCCATTCTCGTACAAAGCTGCTAACCGAAAATCAAAGTTTCCATTCTGTCATGCCTTAACTTGTCTCTTCAAATATTCCTCTTATTTGTACTCCTAGTGAAATAAGAAACACATCTAAAGGCTCTATTTATTGTTATGAAACAGAAAGAAAATATTTTACTGTCATTTTGAAAAATCTCCAACAGAAAAAAGATTTTCCGTTACAACGTTTATAGATTTACCTCTCGCCGGGAAACTCCTAACAAACCAAATCCCCGTTTACTCTGACTAATAACCCCTTATCCACCACGATTGAGTCAAAATAGGGTTCACGAAGCTACAGTGCTCACACGTTTATCCCTCAACCCAGACGTTGTGCTTCAAACGTCAACGGTTTGGTCATCCCGAAAATACTGTAGGGACAGGAATACATATGCCCAATCTGCGGAAAAACTATTTCCAACACTCCATGTGGAAAAAATACCTTCAATACCTCTATTCATAGAGAACTGTGAGGACCCCACAGTGCTTCCTTCAAATTTCCGTCTTACCTGTTTGAACAGAAGGCTTATTGGAGCTATGTACCCAACAACATAAATTGAGCAGGAAGGATGCTTTACGCCACTCAAGGAAAAATATCAAGACAAATCAAAATCAATCAAACGCCACAGTTACAGCTGCCTCCACGCCTCTGCGTTGCCTAATCCGCCAAACAACCCGCATCCTAAACAAACTATTCTCTTAATTTCATTGAAAAAAACCTCAGGATGTTCTGTGCAAACCTGTCTGAGCCTGTATTGCCCCACACTACCCAACTTCTCAAAGAGTACCCAAAAGCAGCATTGATTCAATCTCCACGCTACCATTAAAATTTGATATTGACGTCATTTCCAAACAAACTAGCAATAAAACTAAGCTTGTTCATCCAATACATATAGCTTGGAAAATGTTTCCTGCCAAGACACACTGTCCCATACTCACCAAATAGGTTCACCACAAATTTATGCAAGAGGACTGTCTCTTTTTGTCACTCTAATTCGCCTCCCCCAACTATTACTTCAAATCCTGGAAAAATGTTCTAAAACACACAGAAGAGAAATTAGGTAGCCAACGTTAAAGATATTATTTCGTTTAAAATTAGAGCATTCGAATTTTTAAACAAAAACACAGAGACCCGTAGACGTATAAAAAATTGCACAACTCGAAGAGGACATCTCCATAAGTCCTATACTTCTTAAGACCAAAATCAAAGGCTTCAAAAAGACTGCTTACTCAAATAATCCAGCATTGAACAACCACAACCAACCACTAAACAGTCTACAAGAGATAGTTCTAGCTCTTCTGAATCTTCCTATAACTTCTTTCTCCGAAGTTGCTTTACAGCACTCTCTAAAGGATTCCATACCCTAGAAGATGAATTGGATAACAACTCCAAATGGAGCTTGATGTGAGGACCCATTTCTCTTTCTAATGGCTTACCTTGCCACTTCCGAGAAAGTGAATGGGAAAACTGTTCAACAGTAAACCGTTCCGCAAACGCTAAAGCGCATCTGGGTCTGTTGGAGCATGAAGAGAGACCTAGATCCCCATTCTCCAATCAAGCTGCCTAATTTCCTAAAATCACTCGCATGATGAAGAACTGGAAAAATCTCCAGTATCAGACCATGCCAATCCATCGAATCCCATATTGGAAATGGATATCGCAACCCCAACACATTCTCAAAAATACAATTCCCTTTCTTGACCACCTTCCCCTCCCCATTTCCAATGGAAACAACTTTCTATTGTCCCTCCCACATTCTGAATCGACTTTTCTGGCCAAGCGGATACTGATACCACTCTCATTAATAAACTTGAGCATTATGGATGTTCTTCTATTAACAAACCAAACCCACATAGCAAGTTGGACTTGGTTGAATTCAACTTATCCCGCATTCATGGTGAGGCTTCTTCATCAAATACTCCTGAAAACTCCTTCCCAAAAGAGGTCATACAACATAAATCTCTGGTGTATGACTACTCTTTACTCCCAGGATTTGTTGCCCCTCCTCGCCGAGACTCACGTCCCAACCTTCCCTCTCCATCCGAACCCACCTCCAACACCACCCCTAGTCCCATAGAGACAATTGTCTCTAAAAGACCATCATAATATTAATAACTCATCATGACCACTTTTCTTCAATGGAATTGTCGTGGCTAGTACTCTAATTTCGAAGAACTTGTTCAACTAATAAACATATGTACACCTAAGTGTATATATTTGCAGGAACTTCGACTATGTATTCATGACTTCTTCCAACCATCCGAATATAAATCGCCCTTAACTTCTATAGAAAGAGGTGACAATAATAGAGGAGGTGCAGGAATACCCATTCACAAATCTGTCCCCTATTCCCTAGTCACTCTCCAAACCAAACTTCATGCAGTAGCGGTACGAATTCAATTGTCCACCGAAACATTACTATGTTCAATCGTATTGGCTCCAAAGTTAGTAATTTACTAAAGTCGATTAGCTGATCTTTTTAAAAACAGCTCCATACTTCGCGGTTGTTATACTAGACGAGGTCTTTAACCTCCGCCACCCCGTTATTGGGCGACTCTGGTTACTTCATCTAAGTCCAAGATCTAAATAGATCTCCTAACCCCCTTTTTTCCTGGGATGCCTTAAAACAGGACTCCCTACATATGAACGTTAGAAAACACACACTCTTCTGTATTTGATATTTCCTTTTCTCCCATTCCCTTATGTGGATCATTTCACCTGGTCCCGTTTTGATTATTTTTATTCGGTAGTGATCATTACCCAATAGCTGTAAAAATGAGCTTGTTCCAAGCTCAATGCAAAAAAAAACCTACCTCCAGCTGGCGTTATGATCGAGCGAGGTGGGCTCCTTTTTATCATGCCACAGCTATTCCTCTTTTTTCCTTCAATAACCGGTTTTCCGTACTGTTGATGATCCTTTCGCGTTCTTCCAGAAAGTCGTCATTTCGGCAGCGGAAGCTTGCATTCCCCAGTCTTCCTCAGGCAGGCGGTCGGCAACCCCTTGGCGGTCCCAAGAGTGCGCACAAAGGCCAACCGAAGAGAAGAAAAAAGAAACTCTACAGCAATTACAAAAAAAACCCATACCACCCCAAACATGATATTTTTAAAGCAGCCGCAGCGAGACGCTCGGCGAATTAATCGTCAAACGGCGTAAACAATATTTTCGAACCTACATTTCGACCGTTAACTCCACAACTCCCTCTTTTAGAGTGTGAAAGTTCACAGACAAAGGAAAATATCTCGTCCTCTCCAATAACTCTCACCCCCACAGTTCTCCGTTATGGCCTGATATAACTGATTACGAATCTCACGTTCCGAGAGGCTGTAGCGCCGGACTGAATTCGTTAGGTTTATAGCTTCGCTAAGGCCATTCGGAGTTCATTTGGCTACAACTCAAGCCAATGCAATACCATGAGACTGACACGCAACTACCAGACTTGTTCAACAGTGAAAAGGGGAAAGATATACCTACAAACGTCTTTTTAAACTTTGTAGAGTATCAAACCGCATTGGCAAATAGCAAAGGCGGTGCCCTTGGTCCCAGACATTGATTTCATTATCATGCCCGTCATATCCATCTTTCCTTCGGCGTCAGCACATTTTTGCTGGATCTGAATAATAGAATCTGGATCGAAATTTCTTTTCCATCTATTGGACTACAGCTTTTGTAATTCCTATTCCCAAACCAGGAAAAGATCCAAAGTTGGCGAAAAACCAAAGACCAATTTCGCTGACTGTCATACTTGTAAATTAATGATGGAGAAAATGGTTTCTGCCGCTTACTCCCTGTTCTGGAGAAGCTGTCAAGCTTTCTCAAACATTTCCAATTTGGTTTCCGCAAAAATCGTTTTACCGCGGATCCCCCTTGGAAAAATTAGACCATGACATCCGGGAAGCCTTCTTAACTTGGTGGAATGGTTCTTGGTGTCCTTTTTTGAACCTTGGAAAAGCTTACGACACAACGTGGAGAACTGGATTCTTCCTTAAACTCCATTCACTTGGTTTCCGCGGACAATTTCCTCTTTTCATCAAATGCCTTCTGTCAAACAGATCTATCCAGGTTCGGTTGCCTCGTCTATTCTTGTCACGCCACTCCTTTACTCGGATGAAGGCGTTCACAGGCGGGTTTTAGTGTTTTTTTTAAGTCGTACTTCTAATTTGTTTCTCGGATTTTAATGATATACGTTACTTCATCAAGCGACTGTCAATTTTTCTCTCTAATGTTGATGGCCTGCATTATACATGGCCGGTGCCAGGCTGCCTTTTTTCGAACGGCAACTTCAATTAGCTATTGAAAATATTTTCACAATGGGGCAACTCTCATGGCTTCTATTTTTCTCCAACCAAAACCTCAGCAGTGCTTTTTAAGAAAAACGGGGAATCGAAGAACTGCCACCTTCTTCCTCCCGAAAACCTAACCTTATATGGAGTTCGCCTATCCTGTACTTCACAGGTCAATATTTCTAGGACTCATTCTTAATTGGACCACGTTAACATATGCTCCAAATCATTATAACACCTGAAAAACAACTTGTCATCATGTGCGTGACCTATTACGTCATCTCGCCTTAAAACCTTGGATTGCTGATCCCAAGTCCTTTTTATGTCTCTATATTGAGCTAATCCGATAGAAGCTAGACTA
>JABUQX010029325.1:0-12500 GCA_015478945.1 Trachelipus rathkii | reverse complement strand
ACGGCATTTATATGAAAGGAAGAAGCACTATTGGGTCCTCCATACTAGTTATTCTACATATAATATAAGAAGTTGTAATATTTATTCACATGGAGTTATTGAAATTAAGTTCTACCGTCAAGATTGTAGGTGACATATATTAGTTAATCTATTGTTCCACTATACAGATATATTTTTACTAGTAGTAGGTATTGAGATCATCTATTAAACCGTTTGAACATATTTGATAAGCAAATGATATACTTATGGGTTGAGGTAGATTAAATATCGTATATAAGTGGCACTATGATATTAGCATATTTAGTGTAACCCTATTTTGACCATCGTAGGTGGATAAAAGGTAGTAGTATTTATATAATATAAAATATAAGGTCACAGTAAATACGGGAATTTGGAGTTTGTATTCAAAGGTAATAGATATATTACCGTACGAGGGGTAGAAATTATTATATAAACCGTTTGTTAATAAAACGGAAAATTACTTTCTTAGTGTGAGATTTTTCAATATTAGAACAGCTATAATTACTTATGTCTTTCTGTTTATCAATATACTAATAATAAGTAATGACTATTATATTAGAATTATGTTTTCAAATAATTAATTATATCAGTGAGAGTAAGAATTATAGAATAGATAATATTAGCAAAATAAGAGAACGTTTAAAGGATGAAATCACTCACAAGTAATGGTACTTTAGAATTCGGTATATATAAGTCCCAAGTAACGTAAGTAAATGTATGAACATATATCACGAATAACAATAAATCGGAATGCCTCCATGTTCTAGTAAATAATATCCCACATTAATTTCTTCCGATTGTGATATTGGTTGGAGGAATAGAGATCAGTGTCCAACTTCCCAGTACCTTTATATGACCAATAAGAGAAATAATGAGGTGCTCAATTATAAAAATGGCTGCCCAGTCAGGAGAACTTACATTTATTCGTATTTCAGCTCTATGCTAAGACATAGTGGAGTTATGAAATTTTCCAAACATTTGATAGTTTATTTTATTAATCTTTCATGAAAGGTATAATGTTCTGACATTCCTGAGGGTGCACATATGAGTAAATGAATGAGAATGGATATACTGGGTCAAGAACCTTATTGCACGCAGATTATCGTCCGTCCACAGACACATATATGAGAGCTGTGCTTTCTCTATTGTCCTGCTTGATACATACTCTCACTCTGTTAAAATATGATTAAGTGACATCATGACCCAATGGTCCCCTCTAAATAGAGCGGTTATATGACTGTGGAACCTTGAAGTTGATCAAAAGAACATCATTTTGAAGCAACTGGAAGAAGTATCTTTGTAAGTTTTAAATAGATAGAGCAACCTCGGTGATAAGGAGATAAAATAATGTCAAAGGCTGGTATATTAAAGCATTGTGATACCATAAAAGTTGGTTAAATAGTAATATTTTATATTTGAACACACTCGTCACTTTATGGGCTCTCTTAACTATATACACAAATATGATGAAGTTCTTTAATAATCGTATTATTTTTTTCTATATTTTTATATAACTGGTCTGAGATATTTATTTTACATTTAAATTCTCTCAACACTATACTTCTACTCAACTCGTCTCCTATAGGAGTGCAAAGAGAGATACAAAACCTTAGGATCAAATTCACACGACAAATATAAAATTAGAGAATAATATTTATGTATACTTGTACAATAACGCATTCGAGCTGAAGGTCTGATAAATAATTTATTATTAAATAGTATGAGTATAAGGTTATTATAGTCTGTATTAGTTTCTATATATTATTACTTACAAAAATTAGAGAAGTCCAAGTTCAACCACAGACAACACCATTACCTTCTTAAACAAACGATACCGCGACACCGATAACGATGTTATATAACGTGTGTAACAAGTAGTTTCCTCTCCGTTGCACTTATCAGGACCACAGTCGTGAGACTCATCCGTCAAGCAATCATATATCAATTTTTAAAAGATGTCCTAGTATTATCTCACGCGGTAGACAACTGAATTGATAACGGAACAAGTTATGAAACTATATAACCGAATATAGTTGTGTGTCTGCCATTCCCTCCTTTAATCAAAAAAAATGACAGGTACTTCATAATTAAGTGTTGTTGCTGGGATTAAACTGGGATTTAGGCAGCGAGAATGGAGCCTAGGCTTAAATAACAGGCTTTCGTCTTTCAGTAATGATTGGAGGTGATCTTATCACTAGACACTTCAGGAAGAAGCACTCTCATGAGAATGCATAGTCCTCCACTAACGGTAGGCACTAGATTGATATTTGACGATTCACAATAGTGTAGAATGTGGAGTGGGCTTATTAATAACTTATATCCAAAATAAAATACATATAAAAGGGACTTTATGGGTGGAGTAACATTCTCAAAATTATAGACTAAAACCTCTGAGTGAGAGTATACAGATCTAGTAGGAACCATCTTACACCGGAGCAATAAGTTATAATTTTTCGAATATCCTCCTGTACCCACCAGCGTGTTCTCACGCAAAGATGCTCGCTTAAGCCTCCTATAACAAAAACACCAAGAGTTGAATAGCCTCACGTCACCTTGCTAAGAGAGGGAAAGTAGTCCACAAATAATAATCAATGATATATTTCATATTATAGATGAATGATGAGATATTATTTATATGATAAATAAAATAAATAATGGATATTTTTTTTTGAAAATCAAATATCCTGTATTATATACACTAACACACACACACAGCACACACACACACACAACCATATATATATATTATATATATAAATTATATATATTAATATATATATATATATATATATATATATATATATAAATTATACAATTATATTTATATTATTAATATATATTATAATATACTATTATTAATATGTATTGAATATTATATATCTAATATATATTAATAATATTAATATTAATACTAATAGTATTAAATATATTAATATATATATATATTTAAATATATAGTATATATATATATAATAAATTATTCCTATTACTGTTTTTACTCATATCTCACTTTTATTTTACTATTAAATAAGATAAGATATGAAGCATGTAATATAGTTAGATATTTCGATAAAGAAAATGTACATACTCAGCTATTATTATTCACATAATATACATACCTTATTAATTAATGATATAGTGAGCCTTGTATCGAATGATTACATAAAAAATATTATATACACACTATAAGATTATCTAAATCACATAACATACCTAGCGGACTAGATCACCCTCACATTGTGTTAATACTCTTTAACATGTTAGTGAATCTACTATAAATCCCTTAGGCTATAGTATAATAATAAAACACGTTAATTAACTAACCATCTAGACGAAGAAGGAGCACGAGAAGACGACATTGCATCTCCTATTAGTTGCAGCACGAGCATTCTTCTTGCCTCTGCAATTCACATTCACTTTCCTTGTAACGTACATTCATTTTAAATGACTCATCCTAACTTCTTTTCTTCAGTATCTCCAGCCTGTCGATTCCTAACACACTCAACCCTACACATCAATCTGCTTTATAAAATAACTTAATCTCAACTATCCTTTTCTATATGACCAAACACTTTTATAGATAGTTTTCAATTTATTCTCTCATATTTACTGCTCACTTAACAACTTCATAACACTTCTTCATTATTATTACTAATTCTATATTACATACCTAAGCACGTCTCACTATGATAATTAAATTTATATAATAAAATCTGTGCATATTTGCACTATATCATATATATTATCTTTATAAATTATATACATCTTTAATATTTAATATGATACAATAGAGTTCTAGTACTTAACTATTAACTATAGTAAATAATAATAATATACCTACAGCAATCACAATATTATTATAACCATCACTCAAGCTTATTCCTTTTATGAATTTATCATCAAGAATTTTTAAATAATAACGCACTCACCTTCTACAATCTCACCAACTTCAAAACTACACTGCGTAATCATTTCTACTTTTCATCCAATATTAATATTATCCACTAAATGTAGTTAATAAATACTTAGTAATTAAACTTTGATTATCCAGTTATGTAACTAATAATATATATTATATATATATATATATATTAATAGAGAGAGAGAGAAGATGTTGATGAAGAGGGATGGAATGAAGAAGAGTAAGTTAACTAAAAAATATAATATATATTAATATATATTAAATATAATTTAATATATATATATATATATATATAATATATATAATATATTTATATAATTTAATATATTATATATATTAATATATATAATATATATATATATATTAATATATATATAATATATTTATATATATATATATATATATTAATATATATATTAATATTATATATAATATATATATATAAATATTTATAATATATATTATTAATCATATATATTATTATAGATATTATATTATATTATATAATGACTTACATTGATACAATATTTTTTATTTATCATTAACAATAATATCTAATGATTATATTGGGACTATTTTCTGTGTTTAATAGATAATCCTTAATTCATTGATTATGTTTAATAACTAAAGGTCACGGCTCCACACTAATGCGAATTCGTCAAATCTTATTATTATGCCAAACACCCATATGTGTATAATAGGGTCATTTATTAGTAACATAATAATGCTTTTAGACTCATATGCTTGGTCTGCACAATTAATAAACACATAATCTCTTCCACAAGCAACTGGATAAAATGATTACTGTGTATATTTGGCAATAAACCAAGCTATAATATATAATAGATGAGATACTTAATAAATAATAAATCTATATTGTATACCTCAAAAATAAATGTGAATCCAAATCTATTTAAAGCTTGGGTTTGAGAATGATATAATATTATGTTGTATGAACGTATCCATTATTAGGCATATTAAGGGAAAAAAAAATATGCAAATCAGCATAAGAATTACAAGTGTTTTAGATCAAATATACTCACCATTGTGTGGAGCCTCGACCTATAATAACTAAAATTAAGTATAAATATTTAGTACGTAAATAATATATATAGCGTATAAATTAGAAATAAATATATATATATTATGTGGTAATAGTTTAATTTTACTATAACTTAAATATAAAATATTAAGAGTGTTTCACTAAGAATTTTGGATAACTAAGTTATCTAAGCTATTTGTAAAAAGATTTCATTTATGTGTAAAATACACTTATTATAGCTTGATTTAGTGAAAAAGGGTGAATTATTGTAGCGAGACGTGAATTATTAATCTAACGACACACAAAGTTTCTGAGTCTTGAAGTGTACGAGTGTATGTTTTTTAAAGCTCTGTGAGGCAAACTTGCTTGTGCTAAGAATGTGAGCTGTAGCGTGCTTTAATTTATAAAATATCTCACCTATATTAGTTAAAAATAACTAATAATATGGGTAAGAATAAGAGTACACCAGACACCTTTTTTTATTTAAATAATTTTGGGAACTCTGGTTCAATTAATAAAATTCGCCCATTTGAAATAAAATTAATTTAGTTTTTAAAAACAATTTAGTATTTAACTTTAATAATTTAATGATTTAATGATTTAAAACTATTTTTCGGATGGATTTTATATTATAATAAAGAAATAGTATGTGTGTAATTCACTAGTTCGTTTTTTAATAGAATTAAAGTTATACTGTATTCAGAAATACGCAATAACATACAGGCTATTAATTACTATTAGTAAAGGGATTATGTCCACTAATATTATTTATGTATATTCTTCTAATTTAAGAACTAATATAAATTATGATTTATATATTCCCAAAATGTCCTTAGGTAAATCATAATTTAATGTTAAATTAATTAGTTTAAATAAAGTTAAATGCTTGAGTCTATTGCTTTATACTATTTCCTTAATTACTAAGTCACCGAAAAGTATTATAATTAAACTGAGAATTTAAAGCAATGACATAAATGTGATACGTATTTTGTAATTGGGCGGTCATAATGAAAAAAAGGAGTTGTGATAGGTGTTTGGTTTAAAGCTATTGTAGTAGTTGTGAGCTGATGTTATGAACTCGGACAGGACTGTTTTAAAAACAAAGAAAAAAGTGGATGAGTCAGTAGTAAAGGATATTGTCTGAAAGAAAGGAATGTGAAATTGGCAGAAGAAGACAATAGTGCATACCATTCGAAGTAAATGTCGATGGTTTTGTGAGGCGCCGCATGGCTTGTGTTTTTGTTTTTAGCCAAGGATGGTTCCTACATGTTAAGAGATTCCAAAATGGGTGTCAGTTCGCCGTGTTGTGACCTCTAGGTGTGGATTTTGGCTTTTCATCAGGCTCACACTATAGCGTATGGATTTGATAAAGCGGTGTATTTTTCTTTCGAATTACTCATTGCTCTTCTTTAAACTATTAAGAGAATAATTGAAAGTATATTAAAGAAAAGGGAATATATATATATATATAATATATATTATATATATAATATATATATATAATAATATATATATATATATATATATATATTATCATATAAATTATTATATATATTCATATATATATATATATATATATATTAAAAATATATATATATATATATATATATATATATATATATAATATAAATATATATATATATATATATATATATTTAATATATCTCTTGAAATACATATATTATATATGATATATATATATAGTATCTATATATATATATAATAACATGCACCGACTATATAAGCCAACATACAACATGATGACTTATATAATTTGAATTAATAGGTTAGTAACTACATGAAACTGATTCGAGACTATTGCATACAGATTTCACTCTTTACCATTTATGTTGAAACTATATATATTATTAGATTTCTATAAATTTCTATCCTTTCTTATATGTATTATTAGCTTTTACTTAGTAGCACGTGATTATTCTAAAAAAAGTGCTCACCTATATATGATACTTTTAACGAAGACACATAACTGTATTATATATTATATATTATTAATATATATATGTTATATAGATTTTTAATTCTTTTGTAAATATTTTTTATATATAAAATATGATTTTTATATAACATTATATTATATATAGTTTAAGTATTATATATATATATTTATTAATTTTCTTATTAATATATTAATATAATATATACTATATTAAAACAATTTATTATATTATAATTATATATATATATATATAGTTAATATATATATATATATATATATTAATATATTTATATATATATATATATATATATTAATATAATTATAATTATAATATTTAATATATATTATAAATATATAATTAATATATTAAATATATTAATATATTATATTAATATATATATTAATATATTATATATTATATTAATATATATAATATATATATATATATAAAATAATATATATATATATAATATATAATATACTTATATAATTAATTTTATTATTATTATATATTAATATATATTATATATATAATTAATACGTATATAGTAGGTCCTTATAATTAATGTATATATATATATATAATATTATTAATTATTACTTTATAATGTATTATTTTTATTACTTTGTTATTTTATTATTTTAAAAGCGTGAGTATTGTTATAATTTAAAATAATAAATAGTATATTTTGGATTTAGCGACAACAAATAATTGATATTTTTTCACAGAAATTGTGCATGTTTATGAATAGAACCCTCTCAGAAAATCTACCTTGAGACCAAAAAAAATATTTTTATTTAATTATAGGTCATTCAAATATCTAACAAATAGATGTTTTGTTTGGTTTAGTTATTATTGTATATATATAAAAAAATACGTTATAACATCATCTTTATAGATTTTAAGTAAAATATCTTTTCGCCTGAATTGAATACTTCATACTAAATTTTGCATCATTACCTTTGGAAAAAAGGCCTAAAACAAGAAAAAAAGTTACGAAAAGTAGATCCATTTCTACGTTTTTTGTTAAATTAGGTCGATTTCAGAAGATACGATTTTAAATATGGAGGCACTACTCTATGTGTGATTTCGTCTATATTAGCCATATGAGTTAATGTATATTTACATGGTTAGAAGGGGGAATATTTCTTTTTACATCTTGCTCTCTCATTCGTCGATCCATCATTATGGGATAGGTTTGGCGTTTCTATACAATTTCCCTCCTGGTAGTTTCCTAGTTATTACACTCGTTTTTGTCTTCTTATATATCACTCAGCTACTATCTCTCCTCTCTTCTCCTCTCTCTCATTTCACTCATGTGTGAACTAATAAAGACATATCTATTTTTATATGTTAAAAGGAATTTTCTCTCTCCTACACCATTCTCATATGAATATATATGAGAAACAATACATTGACTATTCTTAATATAATTTCTTCCCTAAATTCTGTATAAATCTCATTATAGAGCAATCGTGTTCTCACACACGATTATTTTTGAAACTACTGTAACCAATATATCATGTGTGTCTAAATTTTCCATTAGTGTCTAAAAAATTACGAATATACAGAAATGTGTTAATGCAAGATCATATTTTTCAGGTAGCTCTATATGATTTCACTCTTATTTTATCGGTTTTCTAATCTTATAACATTGATTTTGTTAATATATATAATTTCGTTCTTTCATTTTTTAATTTCAATTCTCATACTTATTGATGAATTTTTTATTATATATGTGGTTCATGTCGGATTATTAGATGAACTACTATCACTCACTTTATAAAAATAGGTGTGTGCAAGATAATTAAAACAATAAAAAAAGCACAGAACAATTGTATTGAGAGTTAAAAATACTCTATATGAGTAGACTCACACCTATGTGTTATTTTTTCTTTGCTTCTTTATCGATAACTAAAAATGTTTAAAGAGCTCTTTATATATAGGTACTAGTATGCTAGTGTTTTATTTTAAAGCAATTATGCCTATGGTAAATTAAATTATTATTAAATATAAAAATTAATATTACATAAGTATTACCATATGTTATAGTAGTTTATGTGAGTTACGTTAATTATACATATGTATTTAAATAACTATTAAATAATTTCTATTTAATTTACTTTTTCTGATTTATTACAACCTGTTTGAAGCGTAAACTTAGTGACAACTTGTATTACTTTATAGCATTATATATATCGGAGTTTAAAAAAGTAACACTCATTTTTTAGAGAGATGAGGAAAAATATATATAAATGCTAATATTTAGATTTATGGTTGAAAGTCCTACTGAATACCATATTATATATATATTATATATATATATATATTATTGATATTATTAAATATATATGTCGTAAAAATATGTGTATTAATATATATATATATATATATATATATATATATATTATATATATATATATATATATATTATATAATATATATATATATATATAATATATGTTAGTTGATTGATGATGATTACTGAGTAAATAGTATGGTTTCATTAACCAGTGCTTTGATATATATATATATATATGGTAATATAATTATACACAATAAACAAATTCACCAGTTCATTATAATATCAAGTGAGCTCGAATATATATAATTAAATACTAAAATTTTGTAATAGATTTATGCTCCACTCTATATATTCTATACTATTAATTTACATTGACTTCTATTTAATGACTTTGCTAGAAGCATGTCTACGGATCGAATGGCGCATTATCATTCATCAATCTTTCGATAATTTAGTGTAATATGACTTAGTATGACTTATTGGAGCGTGTTAGAGATTAGATTGCGAGGTGGCCGAAAGAAATATCATCTAATGGTTAAATTAAGTTTGATAGAACCAGAGCTCAACATTAAAGGCGTGCTGTTGTGGCTGGTTGTGACTACAGTATTTTAGTCTTTACTTCCTTTTGAGTGGTGCGATGATTATTCACGTTTTGCTGTGAATGATGTGCAAAGTACAGATTAATATGCATTTCGGTAAATGTCCAAAATTTTTCTGGATGACTTAGATGTCTATCTTTGCAGAATGGAGAAGATTAGTAGTTTATGTATAGAGAGGATAGTTTCTCAAGAAGGTTGAATTAAAGTGCGGTGTGTTAGTTTATTGGGAACCTGAATGGTTGGATAGGTGGTGCAATAAATTAAATGGTAATTATGAGTATATATATATACAGGTGGTTGTTGGTTATATATAGGTTGGAGGGTATTAGAAGAAGCCACATTGTGAAGAATGTTAAGGTAATAGTAGTGTGAACTTGTTTCTGTGTAAGTAAGAGAGTATATAATGTGTGTAAGAAATACTTTCCTTTATAAACACTAAGTGAAGTATATTCTAAGTATTAACTAGAGTGAGGTTTGATATATAGTGAGCAGCATGGTCTATATACTCAGATAGTTAAAAGTTATAATGATTTGAATTTTGTGGTGGTGAAGAAGGAGATGTGAACGATGCTGATTGGATGTTAAAATCACAGGAGTTATAGGTTTAGGAATGGCGATTATCGGTATAATATAATATATTGATTAGTATTTCTCACTCGAGTCAAAAATATATGATATTGTTAAAGTATTAGTGTGAGAAAGGAACATTATGAGTTGCTGGACAACCGAGAGAGGTGATACGAAGGGAAGTAGGTCTAAAAGAATCTAGAAAAGAGTAAAAAAAGGTTGGAAGTTAGAAGAAGTGTTAATATGAGAGGAATAAATACTCTAGCAGAGTGTCAGAGTATATATAGTGTCGAATTATAGGCGACCCAGTTGTCTATCCGATTATCATTAAAGCAGCTATGGCTCTCTCGTCCTAGCGTTCACTCGCACAAATACATACGAGAGATAAATTAAAAATGTTGTGAAAGTAAACCTAAAGTTTGTGAGAAATTAAATAAATTAAATAGAATTTAAATACAATAAGAGAATATAGATAAACATACGAGATGACAACAAGTGCGGGATACTGAGAGACGCGCCTTACTCACTGAGGTAAGGAGACATATGAAAATATTGTTCTGTACACTCTAAAAAGTGTATTACATTCGAGTATAGCACGAATACGGAAGAATATTTTTGTTAAATGTACTAGAGATGTATAATATTTCAAATAATATACAATAGTGCTCTTAACGGAGAATGAAGTACACGTGAAAATCGTATGTACGACCGTTATCACATGTTGGATATTATGAATAAAGAAATATGAGAAATGCTTCTCATTGAAGCAGGGTTAAAAGGTAACCAAAAGAGCGTATGGCTTGTAGATTCACTAGCCACTTTCAACATAATACAACAAGCACATACATGCAAGAGTTTCTCATAATAAAGATAATATGATTGACTTAGGAATTATTATAAGGAGAGGATAAATAAAATGAAATATATTATATATATATATATTATATATTATATATATATTTATATATATATATAATATAAAAGGTTGCATACGTAGAGAAAACAAGAGGTAAATGAACAGTTTGGAAGGAGGATGAATGAGGAATGCTATACTAGAGGAATAGGAAGCTCTTCTGAAGGGAAGCGCGAAAGGTTAAGAAATGAGAAAAGGGGGTGAATCTGCTTATATAGATTAATAGATAATATAGAGGGTAATAGGTATGTATTTATTGATTAATACTGATGGGAATTGAGGATATTGTGAGGTATAGTAAGTAAAGTGGATAATATAGAACATCATTCGAATATTTAAATTATTGCATCCATATTTAATTTTATTGACAGTTAATTGATTGATATATATATGGTGTTAGTGTAATGTGTGTTTGAGTTTTGATGTGTCACTAAGAAGGATATAATGAGTATATATATTTGTATAGTGAGTGAGGGATGTATAGGTTTTAGTAAGGAGGAGGTATATGATATAGGTTATAGGTGAGAAAGTATGTAAAGTAATGGGTATAATCTGCATAGGTTATATATTAAGATGAAATTTATAGTGAAATGTATATATCAAGATTCTGAGAGGCGATGTATTAGGTGATTGATTAGAGTGATTTTAGGTATAAGTTAAGAGTGTAAATATTAAGCGTTTATTTTTAAGAGGGTACTAGTTCCAAGGTTGATTTTGAGAGGTAGAGCTCTCGGTAATTTAAGTTAACCCTTGTATTTAATAAGGTAGTAAGGTAGAGTAAAGTGAGGGGAACTGTAGAAATTTAAGGGGGGGAATAAATAAGTTTATTGAGGTTGAGGGAATAGGTATATGGCTTGGTATTTGGTCAGTAAAATAGAGTGTACGTTACGAGTGACTTGACGTGAGACTGATTGGTGAAGAATACAAGAGTGCTAGTATTATTTAGTGAGTAGCGATAGAGGATGTTGTGGATCATAAATCTTATTATTACATATGAATTTAAACAAAATAAGTGATTTAGAGGAAATAATGAATATAGGAGAGAAGGATAGAATAAAATTTATTATATTTAGTATATTTTATAGTGAGTGAATATTACAACATGAGCGTTAATGAATATAGAGTTTAAATAGGTGAAGTCAATTTATATATGGCAGTTTATAATTTAGTAGA
>JABUQX010029324.1:12500-64988 GCA_015478945.1 Trachelipus rathkii | reverse complement strand
TTTCTTCCTCGAGTCTCGACCGTGATTGTTGTGTTTTTCCTTCGCGCCCTAAGAGACAATTTTTTATTTGGAAACCACCACTGCTGAGCCCTTGTTCTTGTCGTTGTCAAAACACCAAATAGTGGATTCGCTTTTCTTAGGAAAGACTCGACTGGTTGGAGGAGTATTCCTTTAGGCAGATTTATAATTCTTATCAGGTGAGATTGTTTTAATTTATCCATTTATTATAAGTATTTCAAAAATAAATTATATATATCGCATTTGACCAAAACAAAATCTGCTCTTAAAAATAAATATTTGAAAAAAAGTATTTTTATTATTAACATCGATCGCATTTCTGTAATAATTTGGAAGAAACTAAAATGGTCAAAAAGTTATTAAATAAACTATTTTGCGAATATATTTTTAGCTCAAAAACGCTCAATTAACATTTTTTTCCCCTTTTTCCATAGATTCATTTGGAAGTACTCGTCTTCAAACCCTCGACGAATTTCTCCGAAATCAAGCCACCACGTTTACATTTTTTGAAGCAGGTATTTGATTTTTACTCGATATTTATTAATATATTTTTCTATTTTTTTTTTGAAATATAAAATCCATTTTATTTTTTACAATATGCTGACGAGTATTAAATAATATACATCTGTGGGCGTGCGTATATATAATTGCCGGTATTATACGTAGTAATGTAGGAGGTGTAATGATAAAATTTATTTTCGAATAGTTTATTATTTACTTAAGACAAAAAAAAATATTTTTTAAAATTTTTTGCTTCCTATAAAGTCTTTAATAATGCCTTCACATTCCGAATTTAAGAGTACGGACGAGACTGAATAAATTGACGAATATTTTGAAAAGGTGATTACGATGAAAGCCTTTTTTTTATTCGCGATACGTTGATAATTCCTAGACTAATAATCTCCTTCATTCATTTTTCTTTTTAGACCCGTTTTGATTCTGGTGATCATGGCATCTACGACGAATCAAGAAATTATCAAACCGCCCTCAACGGAAAGAAAATTTCGAAACCTCGAATCTGGAAGTGCTCATGACGGAACCAATCATTGCAGGTTTACCGATAAACTTTTTAGCAAACTTGTCTCATACGGGGAGAAACATACGAGGAACCACCGCCGCTACCACCACCACAACCGTTTAAGAACATCGAGGAAGGCCGGGAGTAAATCAGTTTTTTACAGAGACTGTATTCAAAGAAGCTTGCCTCCTCCCAGCTGTGAAGAGTTGCCCACGGATCCCCGTCTGAGAAAGCCGTATTGCGTCCCGATAACACCTCCCTCCATCCCGGACGTCGTCGAGAAGGCATCGAAGTCTAGGTCACCCCCACCTTCCTATATCGACGCCGTTGTCAAAATTAAAGAGAAGGTGAACGGCCCTAAAGACTCGTCGAATGAAAGCATCTCGTGTGTGACTAACAACCATCGCGAACCGATCTCACTGCCCCTTTTTTCCTACAGACCTTCTGCCAACAACAATGTGAAGTTATACAACCCCATTCGCCCGCAAATAGAAGATGAAGATATGAGATTTGCGATTCCTTTGGAATTAAGAGTGACTATGTTAGAGAATATTGTGGAAGACCTCTTAGACATGGTTGGCGTGAATAGGCTAGATTCTAAGAGCAAAAATAAATTTCGAGAGGCTCCCACGATGGATCGAAATATCAACAACGCGCTTCCCGCCCCAGCCACCACTATTACCGCCACGGCGACCGTTACTGGCAATGGCACCGCTACTGCTTATGCGAATCCATACCCTCGAATTATTCTCTTTGACATCGACGATCCTCCTACTACCCCTTCTACGGTCGGAGGAACTGGCCCGCCCCCGGAAGATAGTTTACAGTCGGCCGCGAAAGCAAAACTAGCAAAGGAAACAAGTAGCGAATCAACACCCGGAAAAAGGAAGGACGTGGAATCATCGACCAATAATCAAAAATTTGAAGAAAACAAACTTGATTCAAGCGAAGATAAAAAGAGCTTAGGTTCTCCATCATCGAATCGCTCACCGTCGTGTACACCTCGACTATCTTCGAAGAACGAGTCAAGCTTCTCCTCTCTGTCCGAGACACCTGAGAAAAATAAACCGTTAGAGGAAAAGGAATACGGTCCCACTGGAAACGTCGCCAATGGAAATGACGAGGAGTATAAAAAGCGCTCAACGAGTAGTAATTCTTTATCGAACCAAAACAAAGACAGAAGTTCGGGCCGCTCTTATTCACCATCGGTCGAAAGGCAACCATCGTCCGAAAGACGCTCCAACGATTACAGCGAGCCTTTCGACAACCTGCCTTCACTGTCGTCTTTCAAGATCCCGCGCTTGGTCGAAACATGTTCCCAGAGGTGCCCCAATAGTGCTTTGTACAAAAATATTAACAGCAGCAAGAGCGGCAACAGCAGCAGCAGCAGCAGCAGCAGAGCTTCGCCTTACGCTATTCATACCTTATTCAAAAAGCCTTCTCGCGCTAAGAGTAGTGACGAAAATCGCAGCAGGAGCAGGAGCCGCACCAGCAGCAACTGGAGCGATCCTTACAGGGATAGAAGATCACCGCGCGCGATTTCTTCGGTGATCGGAAACCGACCAACGTATCATCGTGAAAATAATAATGATGGATGTTGGCGAACCGAATATATAAAAAATTCAAACGACGCTAAATGTTGGCAGAAGGAGGGTGGCGGCGGTGGAGGCAGAAGAATATCCGACGGCGACCTCGAAGAATATTGGGGTTATAGCACGTCGAAGAGTGCCGGTGCTGAATCGATTTTACACCAAGATTCCCGTCAAAGAAGTTCGCCTCATGGCGGTGCGAAGTTACACGAGGTCGCAGACCCGCATCTAAGAGAATCGCACGAAACTATTTCAAAACTGTAGGAATTGTTTGTTAATTTTTTTATTGTGTATGTAAATATTTGAATAATTTACGAATTTATATTTATTTTAATGCCGATTTTAATTTGTAAATTATATACGCATCCAAATACAAATTTGACTTTTATTTCGATTCATATTTTGTAACGGTTTTTTAATAAATTTCCAGATACTCGATTCGCATTTTATTAGACCATTTCCTTTTTTAACCAACCCTGTTCCCGCGGTTGGTTGTTGATGTATCAGACAGTTTTGGTATTATTTTATATCTATTGGAAAAAATGAAATAATAAACAATTTGTTTAAAACAACTTTATTAATCGGTTATTCTACTCGCCTTCAAAAAAAATTGAGATGTTTTAGTGAAATGTAAACCTCAACAGATGAAATATACCTCGCTTTGATGATGTTAAAATAAAAGAATTTTAGTATTCCACGTCCGTTTACGTTTGACATCCCGGAAGTGTCTTTAAAGACGACTCGTTCCTTAAGGGGACGTTGCGCGCAGCAACGAGAAACGACGAATCGCTTCTCCTTTCGTCCAATCCGTTTCTATTTCCATACGCTCCGTTTTTTCTTTTGTTCAGAGCGTCATAATCATCCTTAAAATGAAAGCTCTTTCTGCGGCGCGCGATCCCCACGCGTTGAACCGTTGATACCCTTTCGGGTTTTCTGGATTTTCTTCCACTTTCTATATCCGTTGCGTCCTCGGTAATTTTAAGGATTATTTATTCTTTTCATGCCGATAAATTATATTTGACACCGAAAAGAAAATTCTTTGACATCATAACTCTTAAAATATTCCGTCTTCCTTTCCACTATTTCAAAAACTTTGTAAATCTGGCGAGAGTCTCGTCGCTGATGCTTATATCGGGCGAGCGGTGGTGGGGCTGGTTGACACTACCATAGAGACGGACGCCATTCTATAGCAGCCACGGGGGAATAACGGCGGCTCGAGACCTTCCATCCTAATCGTGTTTCGGTTCGTCTTTATCATTAATCGTCGATAGTCGGCGTCGTCGCGATGAGCGAGATTGAGAAAGCGATGAAAATTTTCCTCTTCTCCAGCCGTCGATTATTCGTCGTCAATTTTTATCAACGGGACCTCTCGAAAAGAAGAAGAAATTACTAAATATCACGCGCCGATCACGCAATCAGTTATTTGTTAAAAGTTTCCTCATGTCGTTAGTGATTTTTTTCTAGCGACATTTTTTACAATGTCAAAAATTATTTTTTGGAATTTTCGAATTAGGGTACTAATTTATATTAGCAAAAAGGTTGCATAGATCATCGATTTGGCTATTGAAGTTTGTACTCATTTCACTCATATGTAGATGATTATATATATATATATATATACATACATTCATACTGAATATTTGAATCCGAATCTTCTGTCTCCATCAGCTCGTCTTCATCATTAATGTGCAATTTAGCAAAAAGATTTTATAGATCACCAATTTGGCGATCGAAGTTGTTTAGAAGCACTTTTATACTTAATGACGGTATCGATTGATGCTCTTCTTTCGCTTGTTGACACTTTTCGATTTTACTTCTCGTTTGTCCGAATAATTGTTCGGTCTGGCATCGCGACGATTTAAAGAAAGAGGGAGGGAGAAGGCCCGACCAAAAGCTCGACCCACCCTCTTCTTTTGGTCGCGACTAATATAATATATATATATATATATATATATATATATATATATATATATATATATATATATATATATATATATATATATATATATACTCTGTATCGTTACCGAAGTGGTGAAGAAAGGAGAACGGAAAGATTATCAAAATGCGAAGATGTTAACTGTTTCTTATAATCGCTAGGCGCATTCCTAGACCATCCTAAGAGAAACACAATTAACACCTTTTCGTGAACTAATTATTAGGTCACAGGAAGAGAGAGAGAGAATTATTTCTTCCCATCCATCGTCTATATCGATATCGAACTGTCGAAATGCTTTCTTCATTTGTATCTTCTATTTTTTAATAATATTCATCCTAAGAAAAAACGCTAGATATTTTTTCAAAATATGTAGGTTTTTGTCCACAGGAAGAAAAAAAAAGAAAAGCATCTTTCGGGAAGACAAAAAAATTGGTTTTATTCGATTAATTATTTTTAATTCTGAATAAAATTTTAACCTTCGATTTAATTATTTGTTTTTCCTCTTTTCCTTTCGAGATTTTAAAAGCTCTATAAATATAAGGTAATAGCAGTCTCGCATCGAAGGATCTTCTTTTCGGATTTATCGAAACGGAGGAAGAAGTTTTCGTATATTTTATTTCATGTTTTAAGCGCATGTTCTTTTTCTCAACCGTTATAATAAAGATTCGAGAAATATATTTATTATTATCCTTTTTTACGCTCGGTTTCGAGTGCAAAACGCGCGAGCGAAAAAACAATTGGGTTTATCGATAAAGATCAAATTCATCTTCAGTTTTCCGGTAAGCTTGGAAATTGTACCGAACCTAATTAAACGAACAGTTGTTGCCCAGCAATCGATTGGCAGTTTACTTCGAGGAGCGGTTGGTCTCATTTCTTTCTCCTAAATTTTTTTTTTCAAAACACTGCTGGTTGGCGAATGGACTCGAGATCCATCTAGAGCAATTGATAAATAAATAAATTCTGAATTTTTTTAAAAAACAATTTTGTTTTGATTTTTTTTCACCTAAACTATCGTCTGACATTAGTTCCCGATTAAGGCGTAGTGCAGCTGCTTGTACGATATAGAAGAACTAAGGCATATCTAGTTAATAGACGATATATTTAAAAATTTTATGCTTAAGCATTTTAATTTTACTTTTATTTTTTTTATTTTCTTTAGTCTAAGTGCTAAAATTTAAAATTTCTCAAAGAAAATAATACACAAAAATTTTTAAGTCCAAATTATTTTTCGGAATTTGCACTTAGACCTTCCGACTTATATCAGTTCCCGATCAGGCGTCACTATATGACGTCATAATCGGATTGAAGATAGTTTAAGCTTAGGTAACTGGTATTTGAAAGCATTCAGCGACTTCTTCGATTCCCGTAAGGCGACACTATATTATAGTGATGTTTCGAAGGGAGCCGAAAAACGACCTAACGTGATCGGGTGACGCTTTTTAGGGTATCGATCGATAGCCGTAAATACGAGGCCGAAAGAGAAAAAAATTTATTTCAGAGTCCATTATGGTTGAAAGACGATATCTATTTTTTTGAACCGAGTTCTTTTTGTAAGTTATTAGAACGATTTCTACTTCTTACCAAGCCAATAACATTTCATTTGGCTTTTTCCCGTGTTGATAATCATGAATTTCTCAACAACATTTTTGAAGCTGTTCGACGTATACAATGGAGAACTTTAAAATAAATTAAAAAATTGTTGTTGTTTTTTATATAAAGGTTTTTTGATTGGTACATATGGAAAAATTTCCGATCTCTAAAAATTATATAATTAAATATTTTATTTTAAGGAATAAAAATTTGTATTAATTATCGTATTTTATTTAAACCCGTCGTAGCTAGTAAAAACATTATTCTTAGAATAAATCATAATTCAAAATTTATGTTTAAATTGAACCGATTATGACGTCACATAGTGACGCCTCTTCGGGAACCAATATAGGTCAAAGGTCTTTGTGCAAATTCTGACAAATAATTTCGACTTAAAAAAAATTTGTGAAAAATTTTTTGGGGGAATTTTAAGATTTTAACACTTAGATCTTCGATCTATATCAGTTTCAGATAATTCTTTTTTTAATTTAGTCTCCCATAAAATACCGTTTTCTTCATTAAATCATTTTTTAGGGTGACTAAATTAAAATAAATTATTGGAAAAATAGTAATAAATTGTGGGAGAATCGCAAAAGCTGCTGAACGCTTTCGAGTACCATTTTGTTAAGCTTAAAGTATCTTCAAAACCGATTATGACGTCATATAGTGACGCCTCATCGGGAACTAATATAAGTCGAAGTTCTAAGCGCAAATTCCGAAACTTAAAATTTTTTGTGAATTATTATTAATTATTTTTTTTCATGAAACTTTTTTTTAGATTTTCGCAACTTAGGCCTTTCGACTATATATCAGTTCCCTTCCTGCGTCACTATACGGGTTGAGCGATAGTTTTTATCCCTAAAAAAGGTTGTCGCGCGAGCACGTTAGGTCGTTTTTCGGTTTCCTTCGAAACGTCACTATAACAGTGTCGCCTTACGGGAATCGCAAAAGCGGCTGAAAGCTTTCAAATACCATTTTGTTAAGCTTAAAGTATCTTCAAACCGATTATGACGTCATTAGTGACGCCTCATCGGGAACTAATATAAGTCGAAGTTCTAATGCAAATTCCGAAACTTAAATTTTTTTTTGTGAATTATTATTTATTATTTTTTCATGAATTTTTTTAGATTTTCGCGCTTAGGCTTCGACTTATATCAGTTCCCTTCCTGACGCGTGGAATATCGGGTTGAAGCGATAGTTTATCCCTAAAAAAGGTGTCGCGCGAGCACGCACGTTAGGTCGTTTTTCGGTTCCTTTCGAAAAGTCACTATAATACAGTGTCGCCTTACGGGGAATCGCAAAAGCGGCTGAACGCTTTGGAGTACCATTTTGTTAAGCTTAAAGTATCTTCAAACCGATTATGACGTCATATAGTGACGCCTTATCGGGAACTAATATAAGTCGAAGTTCTAAGTGCAAATTCCGAAACTTAAATTTTTTTTTGTGAATTATTATTATTATTTTTTCATGAATTTTTTTAGATTTTCGCGCTTAGGCCTTCGACTTATATCAGTTCCCTTCCTGACGTCACTATATCGGGTTGAAGCGAAGTTTATCCCTAAAAAGGTGTCGCGCGAGCACGTTAGGTCGTTTTTCGGTTCCCTTCGAAAAGTCACTATAATAAAGTGTCGCCTTACGGGAATCGCAAAAGCGGCTGAACGCTTTCGAGTACCATTTTGTTAAGCTTAAAGTATTTTATGCCATTTATGACGTCATATAGTGACGCCTCATCAAGAACTAATATAAGTCGAAAGTCTAAGTGCAAATTTCGAAACTTAAATTTTTTTTTGTGAATTATTATTATTATTTTTTCATGAATTTTTTTAGATTTTCGCGCTTAGGCCTTCGACTATATCAGTTCCCTTCCTGACGTCACTATATCGGGTTGAAGCGATAATCCAAAAGGTGTCGCGCGAGCACGTTAGGTCGTTTTTCGGTTTCCCTTCGAAAAGTCACTATAATATAGTGTCGCCTTACGGGAATCGCAAAAACGGCTGAAGGCTGAACGCTTTCGAGTACCATTTTGTTAAGCTTAATAGTATCTTCAAACCGATTATGACGGTCATATAGTGACGCCTCATCGGGAACTAATATAAGTCGAAAGTTCTAAGTGCAAATTCCGAAACTTAAATTTTTTTTGTGAATTATTATTATATTTTTTCATGAATTTTTTTAGATTTTCGCGCTTAGGCCTTCGACTTATATCAGTTCCCTTCCTGACGTCACTATATCGGGTTGAAGCGATAGTTTATCCCTAAAAAGGTGTCGCGCGAGCACGTTAGGTTGTTTTTCGGTTCCCGTCGAAAAGTCTATATAATACAGTAGGTCGCCTTACGGAATCGCAAAAGCGGCTGAACGCTTTCGAGTACCATTTTGTTAAGCTTAGTGTACTTCAAACCGATTATGACGTCATATAGTTACGCCTGATCGGGAACTGATATAGTCGAAGTTCTAAGTGCAAATTCCGAAACTTAAATTTTTTTTTGTGAATTATATTCTTTGAATTTTTTCATGAATTTTTTTTAGATATTCGCACTTAGACCTTCGACTTATATCAGCTCCCTTCCTGACGTCACTATATCGGGTTAAAGCGATAGTTTATCCCTAAAAAGTGTCGCGCGAGCACGTTAGGTCGTTTTTCGGTTCCCTTCGAAATGTCACTATAATATAGTGACGCCTTACGGGAATCGCAAAAGCGTTCAAATGCCATTTTCGTAAGCTTCAACTATCGTCAAAACGATTATGACGTCATATAGTGACGCTCGAACGGGAACTGATATAATTCGAAGGTCGAAGTGCATATTCCAAAAATAATTTGGACTTAAAAATTATTATTATTATTTTTTCATGAATTTTTTTAGATTTTCGCGCTTAGGCCTTCGACTTATATCAGTTCCCTTCCTGACGTCACTATATCGGGTTGAAGCGATAGTTTATCCTAAAAAGGTGTCGCGCGAGCACGTTAGGTCGTTTTTCGGTTCCCTTCGAAAAGTCACTATAATATAGTGTCGCCTTACGGGAATCGCAAAAGCGGCTGAACGCTTTCGAGTACCATTTTGTTAAGCTTAAAGTATCTTCAAACCGATTATGACGTCAGTTAGTGACGCCTGCTAAGTCACTCAGTTTTGAATATATAAAAATGGCAACATGGCATCTTCAACCTAGGCATGCTAGTTGCCTGCCTAAATTCCGTATTTGTTTTTTAATTTCGGTGGAAAAAAATTCTGAAGGAAACAATAATTTATCCTAAAAAGTGGTCGCGCGAGCACGTTAGGTCGTTTTCGGTTCCTTCGAAAAGCTCACTATAATACTCGTCGCCTTACCGGGAATCGCCAAAAGCGGTGAACGCTTGGGAGCTACCATTTTGTTAAGTTAAAGTATCTTCAAACCGATTATGAGTCATATAGTGACGCCTCATCGGGAACTAATATAAGTCGAAGTTCTAAGTGCAAATTCCGAAACTTAAAATTTTTTTTTGTGAATTATTATTATTATTTTTTCATGAATTTTTTTAGATTTTCGCACTTAGGCCTTCGACTTATATCAGTTCCCTTCCTGACGTCACTATATCGGGTTGAAGCGATAGTATATCCCTAAAAAGGTGTCGCGCGAGCACGTTAGGTCGTTTTTCGGTTCCCTTCGAAAAGTCCACCTATTAATACAGTTGTCGCGCTTACGGGAATCGCAAAAGCGGCTGAACCTTTGGAGCTACCATTTTTGTTAAGCCCTTAAAGTATCTTCAAACGATTATGACGTCATTATAGTGACGCCTCATCGCGGAACTAATATAAGTCGAAGTTCTAAGTGCAAATCGAAACTTAAATCTTTTTTTTTGTGAGATTATTATTATATACTATTTTTTCATGAATTTTTTCTAGATGTTCAGCGCTTAGGCCTTCGATTATATCAGTTCCCTTCCGACGTCACTATATTCGGCGTTGAGCGATATTTATCCTAAAAAGGTGTCGCTGCGAGCACGTTTAGGTCGGTTTTCGGTTCCCTTCGAAAAAGTCACTTATAATACAATTTTCGCGTTCCGAATTCGCACAAACCGTCTGAACGCTCTCGCAGTACCATTTTGTTAAGCTTAAAGTATCTTCAAACCGATTATGACGTCATATAGTGACGCCTCATCGGGAACTAATATAAGTCGAAGGTCTAAGTGCAAATTCCGAAACTTAAATTTTTTTTTGTGAATTATTATTATTATTTTTTCATGAATTTTTTTAGATTTTCGCGCTTAGGCCTTCGACTTATATCAGTTCCCTTCCTGACGTCACTATATCGGGTTGAAGCGATAGTTTATCCCTAAAAAGGTGTCGCGCGAGCACGTTAGGTCGTTTTTCGGTTCCCTTCGAAAAGTCACTATAATATAGTGTCGCCTTACGGGAATCGCAAAAGCGGCTGAACGCTTTCGAGTACCATTTTGTTAAGCTTAAAGTATCTTCAAACCGATTATGACGTCATATAGTGACGCCTCATCGGGAACTAATATAAGTCGAAGTTCTAAGTGCAAATTCCGAAACTTAAATTTTTTTTGTGAATTATTATTATTATTTTTTCATGAATTTTTTTAGATTTTCGCGCTTAGGCCTTCGACTTATATCAGTTCCCTTCCTGACGTCACTATATCGGGTTGAAGCGATAGTTTATCCTAAAAAGGTGTCGCGCGAGCACGTTAGGTCGTTTTTCGGTTCCCTTCGAAAAGTCACTATAATACAGTGTCGCCTTACGGGAATCGCAAAAGCGGCTGAACGCTTTCGAGTACCATTTTGTTAAGCTTAAAGTATCTTCAAACCGATTATGACGTCATATAGTGACGCCTCATCGGAAACTAATATAAGTCGAAGTTCTAAGTGCAAATTCCGAAACTTAAATTTTTTTTTTGTGAATTATTATTATTATTTTTTCATGAATTTTTTTAGATTTTCGCACTTAGGCCTTCGACTTATATCAGTTCCCTTCCTGACGTCACTATATCGGGTTGAAGCGATAGTTTATCCCTAAAAAGGTGTCGCGCGAGCACGTTAGGTCGTTTTTCGGTTCCCTTCGAAAAGTCACTATAATACAGTGTCGCCTTACGGGAATCGCAAAAGCGGCTGAACGCTTTCGAGTACCATTTTGTTAAGCTTAAAGTATCTTCAAACCGATTATGACGTCATATAGTGAAGCCTCATCGGGAACTAATATAAGTCGAAGTTCTAAGTGCAAATTCCGAAACTTAAATTTTTTTTGTGAATTATTATTATTATTTTTTCATGAATTTTTTTAGATTTTCGCACTTAGGCCTTCGACTTATATCAGTTCCCTTCCTGACGTCACTATATCGGGTTGAAGCGATAGTTTATCCCTAAAAGGTGTCGCGCGAGCACGTTAGGTCGTTTTTCGGTTCCCTTCGAAACGTCACTATATAATACAGTGTCGCCTTACGGGAATCGCAAAAGCGGCTGAACGCTTTCGAGTACCATTTTGTTAAACATGTGTGTACTTCAAACCGATTATGACGTCATATAGTGACGCCTCATCGGAACTAATATAAGTCGAAGGTCTAAGTGCAAATTCCGAAACTTAAATTTTTTTTTGTGAATTATTATTATTATTTTTTCATGAATTTTTTTAGTTTTTTGCACTTAGGCCTTCGACTTATATTAGTTCCCTTCCTTACCTCCACCTTTATTGGGTGGAGGGGATAGTTTTTCCTTAAAAAGGGGACGTCGCGCGGGCCCGCTGGGTCGTTTTTTGGTTCCCTTCGAAAAGACACTAAAAAAAAGTGGCCCCTTCCGGGAAGCCCAAAAAGCGGCTGAACGCTTTTCGAGTACCATTTGTTAAGCTTAAAGTATCTTCAAACCGATTATGACGTCATATAGTGACGCCTCATCGGGAACTAATATAAGTCGAAGTTCTAAGTGCAAATTCCGAAACTTAAATTTTTTTTTGTGAATTATTATTATTATTTTTTCATGAATTTTTTTAGATTTTCGCGCTTAGGCCTTCGACTTATATCAGTTCCCTTCCTGACGTCACTATATCGGGTTGAAGCGATAGTTTATCCCTAAAAAGGTGTCGCGCGAGCACGTTAGGTCGTTTTTCGGTTCCCTTCGAAAAGTCACTATAATATAGTGTCGCCTTACGGGAATCGCAAAAGCGGCTGAACGCTTTCGAGTACCATTTTGTTAAGCTTAAAGTATCTTTAAACCGATTATGACGTCATATAGTGACGCCTCATCGGGAACTAAATAAGTTGATGGTCCTAAGTGCAAAGATTCGAAACTTAAATTTTTTTTTGTGAATTATTATTATTATTTTTTCATGAATTTTTTTAGATTTTCGCCCTTAGACCTTCGACTTATATCAGTTCCCTTCCTGACGACACTATATCGGGTTGAAGGCGATAGTTTATCCCTAAAAAGGTGTCGCGCGAGCACGTTAGGTCGTTTTTCGGTTCCCTTCGAAAAGTCACTATAATATAGTGTCGCCTTACGGGAATCGCAAAAGCGGCTGAACGCTTTCGAGTACCATTTTGTTAAGCTTAAAGTATCTTCAAACCGATTATGACGTCATATAGTGACGCCTCATCGGGAACTAATATAAGTTGATGGTCTAAGTGCAAATTCCGAAACTTAAAATTTTTTTTGTGAATTATTATTATTATTTTTTCATGAATTTTTTTAGATTTTCGCACTTAGGCCTTCGACTTATATCAGTTTCCTTCCTGACGACACTATATCGGGTTGAAGCGATAGTTTATCCCTAAAAAGGTGTCGCGCGAGCACGTTAGGTCGTTTTTCGGTTCCCTTCGAAAAGTCACTATATAATAGTGTCGCCTTACGGGAATCGCAAAAGCGGCTGAACGCTTTCGAGTACCATTTTGTTAAGCTTAAAGTATCTTCAAACCGATTATGACGTCATATAGTGACGCCTCATCGGAAACTAATATAAGTTGATGGTCTAAGTGCAAATTCCGAAAAATAATTTGGACTTAAAAAATTTTGTGTATTATTTTCTTTGGAGAAATTTAGATTTAGCACTTAACCTTCGACTTTATACTTAGACCTTGATCGAACCTTAGCTTTCTAGACCTTCGATTTATACTTAGACCTTCGACTTAGCCACTTAGACCTTCGATTTATACTTAAACCTTTTGACTTAGCACTTAGACCTTCGACTTTTACTTAGACCTTTTTTTACCACTTGGACCTTCGACTTATACTTACCAGACCTTCGACTTAGCACTTAGACCTTCGACTTAGCACTTAGGCCTTCGACTTATACTTAGACTTTCGACTTAGCACTTAGACCTTCGACTTATATTAGACCTTCGACTTAGCACATGAATTTTTTTAGATTTTCGCACTTAGACCTTCGACTTATATCAGTTCCCTTCCTGACGTCACTATATCGGGTTGAAGCGATAGTATATCCCTAAAAAGGTGTCGCGCGAGCACGTTAGGTCGTTTTTCGGTTCCCTTCGAAAAGTCACTATAATATAGTGTCGCCTTACGGGAATCGCAAAAGCGGCTGAACGCTTTCGAGTACCATTTTCTTAAGCTTAAAGTATCTTCAAACCGATTATGACGTCATATAGTGACGCCTCATCGGGAACTAATATAAGTCGAAGTTCTAAGTGCAAATTCCGAAACTTAAAATTTTTTTTGTGAATTATTATTATTATTTTTTCATGAATTTTTTTAGATTTTCGCACTTAGGCCTTCGACTTATATCAGTTCCCTTCCTGACGTCACTATATCGGGTTGAAGCGATAGTTTATCCCTAAAAAGGTGTCGCGCGAGCACGTTAGGTCGTTTTTCGGTTCCCTTCGAAAAGTCACTATAATATAGTGTCGCCTTCCGGGAATCGCAAAAGCGGCTGAACGCTTTCGAGTACCATTTTGTTAAGCTTAAAGTATCTTCAAACCGATTATGACGTCATATAGTGACGCCTCATCGGGAACTAAATATAAGTCGAAGTTCTAAGTGCAAATTCCGAAACTTAAATTTTTTTTTGTGAATTATTATTATTATTTTTTCATGAATTTTTTTTTGTGAATTATTATTATTATTTTTTCATGAATTTTTTTTAGATTTTCGCACTTAGACCTTCGACTTATATCAGTTCCCTTCCTGACGTCACTATATCGGGTTGAAGCGATAGTTTATCCCTAAAAAGGTGTCGCGCGAGCACGTTAGGTCGTTTTTGGGTTCCCCTTCGAAACGTCACTATAATATAGTGTCGCCTTACGGGAATCGCAAAAGCGACTGAACGCTTTCGAGTACCATTTTGTTAAGCTTAAAGTATCTTCAAACCGATTATGACGTCATATAGTGACGCCTGCTAAGTCACTCAGTTTTGAATATATAAAAATGGCAACATGGCATCTTCAACCTAGGCATGCTAGTTGCCTGCCTAAATTCCGTATTTGTTTTTTAATTTCGGTGGAAAAAAATTCTGAAGGAAACAATAAATTAAAAATTTTGGCACAAATCCATAATAAATGTAACATTTTTTTTGGTGGCACCACCTTAGCATTGTCAACCCCTTACTTCGCGAACTTGGAAAGATATTACCCCCTTAAAAATGGTAAATTGTAACTTTTTTTAAATGTTAAAAATTTAGATATTGTAAGCCTATAGATATAGGTTAGAAATGGCCGATTTAGTGCTAAGGAAATCACAATCTATTATACTAAGAATAACCAAAAAGATACAAATAGTACAACATAGGTCATACAGGTTTGAAAATATAAGCCTGTCAATATGGCATCTTACTACGGGAAATTTCCGGCCTAAATTCTTTATTAATAAAGGGAACAAGAAGATCAAATTTGTGCCAAAACGTATAATAAAATCGCACTAAAGGGAACGTTACCTCGTTAATTTTAAAAATTCGTAGAAAAAAAATAATGGTCATACGTAAATGCAATTTCAATCTATCAATTAGTTTATGACCTACTGTAAGGAGGCATGCTAATTCAAGAGCAGTTGCCGTTGACTCGTCGCTACAGAAGTTTCAATTTTGCTTAAAGAAGGATTAAAACAAATAACAAGGAAATTTTAAAAGACTTTTATTAAATTAAAGGTTCGTGACACAAAGAGTATTGGAAAAAGGATTTGACAATAAGAAAAAAAAACGAATACACGAAATATTTGATCAAAATATTATACATTTTTTACAGGACCACCTTTAAACAATTTTAGAAATTCGTCCTGCCACCCTAGCTTTTCTGCCAACTTTTTACAGCTCTCGTCGCAGTCACCGATGAGGCTAAAATTTATGTTCGGTGTTCCCGATTCTAGTAGTTCTCGAGTAATTAAAAGCCGAGGGCAAGAGTTCGGCGCATTACTAACCAGGGGGGCGAGAGGATTAGCGGCTAGATCTGTTCCTATTAATATCGCTAAATCGCAATTCTTAAAGTCTTCGACGTACTTTGAGTATTTGTCGGCCGGTACGGACTCGTCGAATAAAAGGAGATCCGGTTTCACCACACCGTCTCCGCAATCGGGACACGTAGGGGTAACGTCTTTGAAGAGTCGTTCTTTCATCCATTCTCGCGTATACTCTTTTCCACAAGAAACGCAATGGTTCTTACGATACGAGCCGTGATATTCTACAACCTTTTCCACTGGAAGCCCGATTGACGTATCCAATGTGTCTATGTTTTGCGTGTAATGTCGCAACAAGATCCCTTTATCGTGAAGCAGTTTGGAAAAGAAGTGGGCTGGAGAGGGTTTCGATGACTCGGATGGGAAAAAATCCTTAATCAATTTAAAAAAAGGTGTCGGGTTCTTTTCGACAAATTCGCGCTTAAATATAGCTGGGGGGTGAGGCAACTCACCTTTTTCGTCGTACTCGTCTATATTTTGAAATATTTCGCCGGTCGGGGACATATTGTCGAGAATTCCCCTTGAAGAAGTAGTTATCAGGGGTCCGGCTAACGTGATTACGTTTTGACATCTTCCGCTTTTAATGAAGGAAACCACGTCGTCGAGGCTCATGTTGGGGGATGAGTCTCTCGGAGGTTCTTCATCGGATGGCGCGTTTTGCGTTGAAGGCGCGATTTCTTGAGACATGTTCGTTCTTGAAGTCGAGAATGATCGTGACGAATGATGAAGAGCTAGGCGATCGCTTCTATATATAGGGATATCGTAAATTAATAATTATTTGTTTATTAATTATTATTTATTATTACAATAGAGATAAAAAATTAATCGTTTCTTAATAATCGTTTATCAGTCCACGTTCCTCGCGGTTGGTTGTTTCTGTAGCGCGTGCAAGCGATTGTCGGAATTCGCTCGTCGATTGTTAGGAAAAATGAAATAATAAATATTTTTTTAAAATCGATTTTATTTAATTTTTTTTACGTAGCTTCCAAAAAATGCATACAGTGGAAAGGAAATATATTTTTTGGGTGAAATGTTGTTGTAGGATTTACCGGACACGCGCCACTGCGAAATAAAAGAAATTCTTCTAGCACGGCCGTATCGATCCATCGCAGCCTCGGACAAATGAGTTTAGTATCACCCAGAACTGTTTATGTATATAAATAAATTCACGAGTAGCGCGATCGCGAAATTAGTAGAAGGTATATATAAAGAGACGCCAAATGTTCTTCGGTATCGTTCCATTTTTCTTCTGGGGATGATAGTATTATAAAACGTTAAAACTTTTTTAAAAAATTATTGAACTGGTGGATTTGGTGAATTATACGTTGGAGTGGGAAATCTTTTTAAAAACGCTACCTGTATTCGCTCATCTTTGGCTCATTGACTCTTCTCTTTTAAATTTATTTTCTTTATTCGAGAACGGAGAGGCTGATGATTTAACAACCAAAAATTTCTATTATCGCTAAATCTCAATCGATTTGTCTTTTCCTCGACGACTCGGTCCGCACGTGTTCGGTCGCTAAGAAATTTGGAGAAAAATTCTTCTTTCATTTACGAGGTCTTCTACGTTTTCTTCATCCGGCGAAAGTAGTAGTATTCTGTCAATCAATTTCTTCTTTAATTCTTGTTCTTCAGAATAACGGTTCTTCTTCCTCCTTAGTCTAGCATCGCGACGAATAAAAGAGGGAAAAGGCCAAAGCTAATCTCGACCCTCTTTTTTAGTCGCGATGATAAACTGAACACTATTTAGTTCGCATCGTTAGCCAACTTGCGAAGATATTTGAACGGAAAAACGCGAGAGGAAGAGTTTGATTCGCCCGGAGAAGAAATTGAATTTTGCTTACTCGCCTTTCCAAACGCGAAACTTTTCTTTCCTTCTGTTACTAGATACGACGTGCCTCGAACGTCGATGCTCGTCGCCGGTCGTTCGCATCTTTGCGTTTCTACTTTTTCGAGTCAATCTGTTATATTCGTACCCGGTTCCCGGACATTCTTAAGAAAATTATGGGAAAATATGATTGGTGGTTCTTCTCGTATTAATTCTTCGTTTTTTTCACGCGAAAGGAAAGAGAGAGAAAATGACAACCCTCCGAGGTATAACGAGAGTTCCCCACCTGGGAAAAAGATATTTTAATATTTTACACTTTGCGTTGTTAAACGCGTATTTCTTTTCTTCGGGTGTAATAATAAAGATTCATAAAATATATTTATTATTATCCGTTTTTATATCTAGTGTCTGAGAGCGTAGCCTAAGAAGTTATGACGAATACGAAATATTTCTTTTTTCTTATATTATATCAAATGGTTATGGAAAAAAATGAAATAATAAATAAATGTAAAAAGCGGCTTTATTTTACAAGTTTTAATTACTCTTCGAAAAAAAAGCATTACAAAAAATAAAGAAATTTGTTAGTAGAATTTTTGCATCTCACCACTCAAACGCGTGATAAAAAGGCCTTTTCCCGAGGGATAGAGCTCCCACGCGGGAAACGCGAAGATGCTTTTCTCCCGATTCTAGACAAATTTGTCTAATATCGCTTGAGTAGAAACCGTCGCGTCGACTCGATGTAGTTGTCGTATTTTGACCCAATCCCACACGGATTCCACTTCCACTGATTACCGATGAGATTGTTTAATCCGTTCTCTTTAATCGCAGCGCGCGAATATTATTTTCCACTTCCACTATTCGCCTTTGACTCTTCTTAACAACAACAACAACGGTGCTCGTTGCTTCTTTTATACTACTTTTAGATTGATATTAATAGTTAGACCGAATTACGGATCATCATCGTCATTAGTCTAGCCACCCGATGAACGTAAGAGAGAGGAGAGAGACGGCTTAAAAACCTCTTTTCTCTCTATTTCCCAGTGGCGAATATCAACGATGATTTCTATACTGATTTGGCCCATCTAACTATTTATCTGTCGGGCTATCTTTCCCGCGTTTTCTAAAGAATAATCGAGTAGCGCGTCGTCGATGTTACTTTTCTCGAGCGATCGAAACGATAGCGGCTGACCGACACCTCCATAGGCGCTCCCGCCATTTTCGAGAGATTATTTTTTTCGTGCTATGTAAAATATATATTTTTTACCGCTTTTTTTAATAAAATTTTAAAAAATGCATTTATTATTATTACCCTTTTTACATTTAGTACGAGTGTATAGCGCCGTTTTACATGATTCTAGAAGCACGCACGCGCCTCGTATATCGTTAATACTGGAGAGGTTTTGTTTTTCTGTTCCGAAACGTTTTTAAATCCCTTGATCCTTCGAGATTAATCCTCATCAACGTCTTTTCTACGAGGCGCGGCGTATAATAAATAAGGAAGATAAAAAAAGGGAAAAAAACAAGTAGTTTTTTAAAACCATTTTATTATATTATATTATATTATATTATATTATATTATATTATATTATATTATATTATATTATATTATTACTATTAAAATACAGAACATTGAGCTTAATACATCTACATTACTTTTTTAACAAAAATTTCAAAGATCAGTTTTTAAAACTTCGTTCGTATTTTGATGTACGTCGCTTCTCCACCCTCCTAGTTTCTCGGCCAAGCGAGAGCACATTTCGTCGCAGTCACCGATGAGGCTTATATGGGCGCACGAATCTAAAACTCGGTTAGTTTCGTTTATCGATGGAAATCCCTTGACGGGTTCTGGATTAATTAAAATCCGAGGGCAAGTATCGGGCACCTTATCATTCAAAAATCTGAAAGCGTAATCGACTAGAGTGGATCCGATTATGATTAGTAAATCGCATCTTCGAAAGTCTTCTAGATATCTCAAATATCGTGGATGGAAAGGCTCCATCGCGAATAATACGTCAGGTTTCACCACACCATTTTCGCAAGCCGAACACGCGGGGGGAGTTCTATCCGTCGTCGTCGAAATTTCGTTTTCCATCCATTCTCGACTATACTCTTTTCGGCATAAAAGACAACGAGCCGTTTGGAACGAGCCGTATAACGGTACAACTTTTTCGGCGGGGGTTCCCGCTACTACATCCAGGCCGTCTAAATTTATCGTATAATTTCGTAACAAAATTCCTTTTTCGTGAAGAAGTTTGATGAAATAGTTCGTGGGAGTCGGTTTAAGTTCCATCGAGTAAAATTCTTGAGCCATTTTCAAGAGCGGTTTTGGATTCCGTTGATAAAATTGGGTGGATAATATACCGCAGGGGTGGTTTCTCAGCTCTTCGGTTACGTCGTATTTCGCCCCATTTTTTAACAGTTCGGAGTACGAACATAAATGGCGAGGAATTCTCGCCGAGGTAGAGACCCCCGCCCCCGCTAACGTGATTACGTTTTTACACTTTCCACTTTTGATAAAGGAAACCACATCGTCGTCGTCGTTGAGTGTGACGCGTAGGGTCGTAGGGGTTTTCTCTTCCACGGTTGGCTCGTCGTTCATCGTCGTCATCGTAGGTGGCTTGACAATGTTTTCAGTCATGCTTGGATTTGACGGCGTACGAGATTAATAAACGGCCCGTCCCCCGCCGCTTTTTATATAACAAAATTTGAAATAAATTTAATAATTATTTTTTTATTTAATTTGAGACGTAATACTTTAGTTATGTTGCGAAAATATTTTTTTATAGATTATTTTAGTTTTTTATTTCGTTCACAAAATTGATTTTTCTTAGTTTAAAAAGATTTTTATCAATATAAAAAAATTAGTACGGCCAATTAAGAAACGAAAAAATAAGAAACGTTAATGAAAATGTTACCGAAATTTAACGTCCGATAATGAATAACGGAAGGAGGAGATGACGTCGAAAAAATTGATATTTTGAAGAAGAAGAAGCATATACAAATCATCGAACCCGGAGATTAAACCCTCTTTTCTCGAGATTCTTTACCGTTTCAACGATCCCCTCGATAGCGCTTTCTTTCAATCCTTCGTTTATTTCGGAAACCACCCTCTCGTACGCCTGCTCGAAAGGGATTTCGCAATCCCGCAATCGCGTTTCTAACCAATTATTATTGGTCGTTAAAAGTTGAAACGCGTAGCGGAATATCTCTTTATGGTCGAAAATTCGGTCAACGTCTTCGGTCGACAAATTCAGTAGTTTTAGAGCCACGTTTTTTAAATCGCGCAAATCGAACCCCCCGATATTTTTTTGGTCCACAAAGTTAAATACCAAGTCCTCGTTCAATTCGACATTTAAATCGTAATCTATAACGCGTTCTTCGCAAAACCTTTTCAGCTTATATTTTAAGAATTTTACGTCGCTGTCGCTGTCGTGGTCGTCGTTTTCGCGGGCGTTTTCTCGGGAAGAACCTTTTAGGTCTTCCAGGAACTCTTCGTAAAGCGGTCGGCTAAATTTATCGTAAAAGTCGGATACGCGCTCTTCGGATGGGCGTTTACCGTCTTCGATGTCGAGTCTCAACATCGTGGTGAAAAGGAGTATTCTCACGATTTTTAAAGAATTGTTCTCCCTCAAGGTCTCCACCATTCGGCAAATAAATTCGCGAACTATCTATCTAACGCTTACCTTTATGGTACCAGCAGTCCGTTTCTCAATCGTAACGTTCTCGTGAGAGGGGCGCAACGGCCATAGGAAAAAATGGTGGTCGAACGTTATTGATATAAAGCTCGTAAGGATAGCGCATATTAAAAAGTAATACTGTAAAAAATGCGATCCGTTGCTTTGGAAGTTACAGTTGTTTCATCACGGTTTTCGTCGATCAACCTGACACAATTTGCAACTTCTCGAGTATTCGGTATTTCTTGGTCAACCCTACAATATTGCAAATTTTTTGGAAAGAATACCCTTTCGGCCATTCAGATAATAATTGACGACGACGACGACGACGACGACGACGACGACGACGACGGACCGAACGACGACGATGAACGAGCTTTGTTGGTTGTAGAGAGAGGCCGTAGTTTTTCTTCCGGAGCGGAGGCGGAGAACAAGCAAGTAATAGGACGCCGGTCGTTAGGATAAAAGCCGGGTATGGTTTCGATATTGCGGTTCTTGCTGTTTGGGGCGAAGTTCTCATATCGTATAACCGGTTCATTGAGCGTTATTTTGATCGATTCATCATCTCTCTTATCAGAGTTTTCAGTGTGAAATAAGGGCGGGCCATTAACAGGATCCAAAGGCCTCGCTTGTTCAAAAATAGGGCGATGCGTTTGAGCAAACCTCGTTATTTCTTCGAGAGTCACTTCGAATCGAATTTTCTTATACATTATATGACAAATTCCTGACATCGCGTATTACTCGTTTTCGGCTCCCAAATCCAAGATTCTTCGTAGAAATTGATTTATCAAAAGAATTACTTTAAGCTCGCCCACCGCTGTCGTACGACTAACTGTCTTCCTAATCTTCACACATCGGTGAGACCAATTGATGCGCAATGGGTAAAAACTAGATTATATATAAGATTTAATTTTCATTTTGAAATACAAATATAATAATAAAAAAATTATTTAGAAGAGATAATAATTTCGTTATTTATTATCTATTTACTGGTAATTAAATGAAGATAAATTAAAAAATATATATTATGATGACTCATTTAAAAAAAAAAACAACAATTCGCCCCGTTTAAAAAATAACGTATTCCTGGCAGAATGAAACGTCGAAGTTTTGCTTCCTGAAGATTAAGCTGAGAAGTTGAGATTTTTTCACTTTAATTTCAAAGCGTTCTTTAGAAGGTCCGACACCCCTTAAAAGTAACGAGGGGCGTATAAGCACTCTTCAGCAGCTTTTAGTTTTACGATATCCGAAGCCGCTTCGAAAAAATGATCGACGGGTCGCGAAAGGCGACCGCAGTTTCGATCTATTACTTCGTTAAAACACGCTTAACCTTACTCGGTTACTCGAAGTCCTAAATTCCGTAATTATTTTTTTGGTTTTCACGAGAAAATCTCGCTTAGGGAACGAAAATTTTATTTTGCCCCATCTCCCGAGAAATCGAAAGTAACGTTATTTCGTGCCCCGATCGGAGCGTAAGAGGGAAGGAACCCTTGAGATTTTTTCACGTTAATTTTCAAAGAGTTCTTTAGAAGGCCCGACACCCGGAAAGTAACGAGGGGCATCTAAGCACTCACCAGCTGCTTTTAGTTTTACGATATCCGAAGCCGCTTTGAAAAAATGATCGACGGATCGCGATATGCGACCTCAGTTTCGATCTATTACTTCGTCACTACACGCCTAAACTTACTCAGCTACCCAAAGTCCAAGATTCTTTAATTAATTTTTTGATTTTCTCGACAAAATCTCGCTTAGGGAACAAAAAATTTATTTGGCCCCATCTCCCGAGTAGTCGAAAGTAACGTTATTTCGTGCCCTGATCGGATTTTTTCGCTTTAATTTTCAAAATGTTCTTTAGAAGGCCAGAAACCCCCTGAAAATAACGAGGGGTATCTAAGCACCTTACAGCTGCTTTTAGTTTTACGATATCCGAAGCCGCTTCGAAAAATGATCGACGGATCGCGAAAGGCGACCGCAGTTTCGATCTATTACTTCGTCACCACACGCTTAAACTTACTCGGCTACTCAAAGTCCTAGATTACGTAAAACGGATCAACGCATTCCCGTAAATGACGTAATCGTGGAAACGTAAATACTCGAAGGCGGTATTGACTACTAATTTCAGTTCCTCCCTAGCGCGAACGCACCCGTCGACGATTTTTGCTAATTTTATCCAGGCTAATATCAAAGCGAAAAAGTGGGAGCGATAGTCGACCTTCCTGGGATCCTTTAAAACGCTCTATGAATTGAAATCGAAGACAAATTTTTATATAGATATGTATATAATTACATTTTAAATCATCTTTATTTTTACTTATCAAGTCTAACAATAGTTCGCAGCACAAAAAGCGACGTTTGAAAACGTTTGGTCATTTTCCAGGTCCCTTTCAAACGCCGCTTTTTTTATAGCGTCATTTCATAGGGAATCGCTCGCAGAAATGGCTTACGCTCGAACTATCGTCAACCTTTTAATAGCTCATATAGTAAAGTTTTATCGGCAATTGATTTACCTTAATGATCTAAGTCCGAAATATGAAAAATATTCGACTGTGAAAAAAAAAAATTTAAACTTTGTCTCGGTTCTCTGAAATATAATTTGAAACGAATAATATATTTTTATCTCGAAAACAAACAAATCATTTATTTTTTTTACTATTAAAAAATAAAAATTTGTATTAATTTTTTTTGTCGCCATCTCCGGGTGCCACGTAATAACGCGCTGCTGACGTAAGCATTGAAAAAGTATAAAAGATCGATGGGGCCGTCTGAGGTATCGGTTATCAAAAGTGGCAAGTCGAGTGCGGATGCCTTTTTTAGTCCCGATCGTACCACTTCTTTGAGCTTTTTTTTCGCGCATTAATTAACTAACGATATTCGCTTTGAAAACCACCGTCCCGCTGCTGTTTATACGACGACTTATTTTTCAAGGCAAAGTGGAATACTTCTTTCGAGCGATTTATTTATATTTTTTACCAGGTGAGGTGATTTTAATTTATCATTATCATTATAGAAATAAATTATATACATTTTTAAAGTTTAGGATAAATACTAATTCTACCTTTAAAAAAAATGTTAGATATAAAGTATAGTTTTTATAACCACCTACGTCAAATGCAGTAATATAGAAATTATTAGGATTAGTGATTTAAACTGCCCGAAAGATGGTTTATCGTTTATAGCGAATATACATTTATTTTTACTCGATGAGTAGTTCTCATCGACATTAATATCATAAGAATTACAATTTGTATTTTTTTTCTTTTGTTTCCAGCGATATCAAGAAATTTCTTTTCTTTCGATGACGCAATATCTTTACGCTCTCATTATTAGATTATCTGAGTTGATATTAACTCGAATAAGAAAATAGTCTTTTTGCAAAGAGAGCATTATTATTTTTTGAGAGTTTTTGTAAGTAACTCATCGACTAATATTCTTCATTCGTAACTCTTTTTAGATTCGTTTCGACTCTTAGATTATGGCGACGAACCACAGAAAACAAGAAGAAAGGGAACACAGCTTCTTCTCCAATGCTGCTGAAAATGTCGAGAATTTGAGTTCGCTAAAAAATATGTCGGCCAGCTACGAATCGAGGACCGAATTTCAGAAAAAAAGCCTAATGAAAACCTCGGAGAAGAAATGTGAGGGAGCGAGATTTAGTTCTGATTCGGCCACGGACGCGCATAAAAAAAATTTGAAAAATTCATCGCTGAAAATAATATCCACTGAAGTCGAGAAAGGTATTCTCCCAGTGCGTTATTCTTGCAAACTACGCGACGTTCAAATAGTGTCGTTCAAAACGAAAAAAGAAACCTACTCAAGAGACGAATGGGTTAGGGACAACGTGAGTCATTCTTTAGCTGTAAAAAATTTGGAACTACGCGCATCTTCTAAAGTCATACCCGTAATTGAAGCTGAGATGACACAACCTGGAAAATCTGGATTTGAAGATGAGTTACAAGTTTCGCTTAAACAGCGAATTTCTTACGCCGAAAGCTGGATGAAGAGGTACCTCGTTCTTTCAAAAGATCGAACACTATCGTTCTACGATATATTTATTAATCACCAGGATTTTTGCTACCGAAACGGTCAAAAATCACTTAAGCCGCCAGAATTTCTTCGAGTTCTATATTCGTTTCTGGGTCCAAATATAGCATCGTACTTGGTCGTCCAAACCCCAACAGCCAACGTATTCAACGAAAAGCGTTCTTTTACTTTAAGTGAACCGTATCCTTGGTGTGTTCTAACAGCGACCAAATAAAGCAAAAAGATGATTTCAATCACCTTAAATATTTGAGATTTAGGTGTAATGTACTAAAGCTAGAGTCCGTCGGGGCTATTAAAGATGATTGTGACGGGAAAAAAGTTTCTGGAGGTAGAAGAAGCTTTAAAGAAAAAGAGGTGCGAATCGCCGAGGGCGCTCCTCACGACAAATCGCCATCTTCTCCAGCAAACATAGTATTTTCCGAAGAACAGGAACTGTTGATCGACATCTTGGAACTGAGGTTTGAATCTCTGCTAGAAAGGCATAAAAAATCTGCGTGTTATAGGAAAGCGAATGATTTGTATACAGTTTTATTTGAATCGATCAAGGTAAATAAGCATTGAAAAAAATAGTATTTATTATAATTTAGGAAGAATTCGATCTACGTACTAGATGTCTTTGCGAAGATAGTAAATCATAAAACCTATATCATGTTACGTATGTATTCAAAGAAACCGCTTCTCTATATCGATTTATCATACTATACTATATATATAATATATTATATATCACTAGCTATAATTATATATATAGCGAACTCTACTAGAAATATGTCGACCACTATATCAATAATTTATTATTAATCAAACAATGATTATATATAATTTTATTCAACTTTGGATAATTGCTGATAGTAAAGATTACGTTGCGTAGATTTTACATTAATTGCTAATCCCATGTACGAGAATAATAAAGGTTCGGTTTGATCACCAATATATATATTCGACTAAACGACGAGTTGCTGTGTGTAATTTACTCATATTCTCTTCCAGAACTCACTAACTGGTTTCAGGAGATTCAAATCACGTATAGTACTTTCATCATAATGAGTACACGATGTCGGTATGGATTAGATTAGAGACGACGAATAGATACCTATATCGGCTTCTCATACCAAATAAAAAAAGTAAATATTGATCGGATAACACAGTAGAAATGTTTATGGTAAGAATCCTAAACTCGATGTTCTATTATTACCTTGTTTGCAATATAAAAGTCATCTCAAGGGCGCTAATGTCACATGACTATAAATGACTCTACGAGTTAGTATTTTATACTTTACGTTTTTATATGACGTCTTAGGAGGTAGACGAGTCAGTGTATTTTCTACATGTCAGATATAATTGTTCTACTTGATGTTACTTGCGCAAAACCGTTCATAAGAATGCAGCATTTGCGAATACACTCCTGTTCAATTTTAAACGAGCAATATACTCTGAGACTAATTCACGTCAGACACGTGATTTAAGTTGAGCTATAAACAACTACCGCTGAGGATTCCGCATTGCGAGTCCGAAAAAATTTAGATAGTGATGTGATAAATATAAATCCAATCTGAGTACTTTTTAAATGACTTTCTGAGACAACGTAAATACTCGTTCCAGTTTTGAAATTTTAGAACATAGAGAATCTTGATGAGAGGTTATATGTGATTTCTGCTCTAGTTTAATATTTAAAACAAACTTAATCCATAAAAGAGTAAATTATTTATTAAAAGAGTTTTTTTTTTTTAATTCTGTATATATTGTGGACGATTTTTTTATTAAGTTTTAATACTGGTTTTGTTATATCTCTGTTACATTTGAAATTTGTAGATAGCTTGGATGTATAGGATTTCTTGAGGATGTGGCTTAATAGATTTTGCCAATAACATTTTTACATGCACCACGCACGCAAATTTTTACAGTATCGCATAAAAGTGTAAATTGATTTTCAGAACAAGATGATGTAGTGAGTGATATTTTCCTACATTATATATTATAACGTTACTGATACCTTATTATCTAAAATAAGAATAGATAATTATATAAATATACTATATTTATATTATTTAGTAAGAATTTACTCACGAAAATATATCAAATTACGGTATAATAAGATAAACTGGAAAAATAATATTGTAAAAGTGAAAACATTAAAGGTAAAATAAATTATTATTTCTTTTTACTTCAAAATGTATTTTAACACTTAAGATAAATATATATTATTTCTATAATAATAATATAATTTTTTGTTCTATGATCTGTAATAACATTGATTAATTAAGTGATTTATAATAATAAAGTTTATTATTATTATTCTTCCATTTTATATAAACTATGTACTAGGATATATATATATATAACAATCTAGTAAAAAAAAATATAATTGAACTTAAAACGAAAGTAGGCTAAATAAAGCATTTTTTTATCCCTTTTAATTTTTATTAAATTGTTTTTATGATTTAAACATAAAGAGTATATTTACCCTATAAACTACAGATGGGATTAGTGATTCTCATATTCGTTGCGTATAATAATAATACCATTAGAAATATGTTTTCATAATATTTTTGAAATCACTCATATATGGGTACATTAGATCACATTGAAAGGAACGATAACAATATTTTAATAACTAAAATAAGTGATATTAAATAAACTATTTCAATTTATAAAAATGTTTCCTTTCCTCTTATCCGACAATTATAGTTATTAATGATATCGTATACTATAATATCTTTATTTATTTATCTATCTATCATAGGTTATATAATGAATAAGTGAATAATAAATCAATGAAGCAAAAATCATTTTCATTACTTATTAAATATTGACCGTTAATACGGAATCAAAATGTAGAAGTCAAATTTCTATTCCTAGAATACTGATATTATTCATTTCCGAATATCACTACTCTCAAATCATACCGTTTCCCTTTGCTGAGCCTATATACCTTTTTATCACCTCGAATCTATCTGGAATAGAATTTCATTCGTCGTTCGTCGCTTTAATATTTTGTTAACATACCTATATAATTTTACTAATAAACATTTTATATTTATTGTATAAGTTTTATTCTTGCAAAGTATAACAGTTCGTATTGTGCGCTAAGCCAGTATTAACTATTTTGAGTAGATGGAGGAAATGATATAAACTCAATTTTTAATCCTCTTCTAGATAAGAGCGTTGAGTAATCCGAAGATAAGAAAGAATAAAAAATAAGAAGTAAAGGAGTTGACGAGGTCAAATCGGAGGTGTAATATGGGCTCAGAAGACGTGTAAAATGTTTGTCATCGCTTTAGCTATCTTCGAACCCTCCTGCGTTTGCGCGAGAGAGGTGAATCGATAGATCATTTAATCTTCCAAGATACTATCACATCGGCCGTGGTGGTGTTAATCGTACGTAATGGTAATACTAGTAAGTGTAGCACCCGTGACCGCTTCGGTGTGTCCGCGTCTGTGTGCCCTACTGTATTACAGCCTAGGTATACAAATACTTAATACCTGTAGTTATTGCTGGCTTGTTGATGTATAATTCTGCTGAGATTGTAAACGATCGAAGGAAGAGAATATTAAATGTGCGCAATGTATGACATAGTTAGCACAGAGTGTGAAAAAGAGCCGCAGATATATTTCCGCAATAAAATATTGATGTTATAAGAAGCTTTCTCGTCCCATAACTCGACACTTTGGCGTGTTCTTCACGAATGCTACGCTACGTAAGGTTTCTCTCTGTAAGTTCTGTCATAAAGAGCTTTGGTAACCTAGTGCGTCTATTGTGCTGAAAACCAGTGCTTTGCTACGGCCAAGTCATAAAATACATCACCGAGGTCGGTTAGTTCGTCCACGGTTTCTTCTTTGATAGTGTGTGTGTGCCAGGGAATTTACTCCTTCTTAGACTGCTTATTTTTTCAGACTTTATCCATCACTCTCTTTCCATAAACAATCAATTTCTAGCTGTGTTTTACTTTTCATTTTGTGGAGAGGTCTGATGACTCTTTCCACACACGTACACCTTTTATTATTAGTGAATTTTGAGGTAAGAGTCTCGTCGCTCCTTTCATACTCTCTTTCCTAATCGTACGCACTTCAACTTCTCATCTAATAGAAACGGAAAATATTGCGTGGTCTCTTTCTCTACGGCTCGTCCGCGCCCCTCTCTCCTACTTGTCTCCGTCTCTCTCCTCTCAGCACTTGTCCACTGCTCCATGTATCATATTATATTATATATCACGTAAACGTATAGTAAAGATTTAAAGTGTAAAAAAGTCTATCTATATATATATATTATATATATATAGTATTGATGGTTCAAAATAAGGATACAATCAACGACTCACATATATATTACTCTCAATAATACCTTATATTTATATAAACTATATCCTATATATACCAATATATTATATATGAGCAATACGAATTGATAGAGATATATTATATATATGATTAAAACCAAAAATAATCTTTATCATTACCGCTATTTAGCGTAGTACACCAAATACTGAATAAGTGCACTATAAATACGGGATGAGGTGTGTAGTAGGAAGATAGAATATACTTCTCGAAGGCGGTATATGGGTAGAATATATCGAGTGATCACGAGCCTGGCAAGAGCGGGGTAACAGAGGTATGTATATTCTTATTTTCAGGGAACTTATCCTAGTTCACATGTACAGTGTAGAACAGTTTTGAGCATAGAAGTTTTATGTAAACGAAACCGAGTTTGTCTCTTTTCTCATGCCCTTTTAACCTTATCTGGAAGCTCTTTTGACTTAAGGCATTGATGAGACGCTGTTATGCTAATCTTTTCCACGTACATGTTGTACCGGTACACTCTTTGAAATTTTGGGCCGAAGGATTCTCGTTTCTTCTTCTTTCCTCTCAATCCTCTCTAATAAATTTCGTTGATAATTAAGAATTACCCTGACCTTGCACCCCACAACTAAAACTTATCGATGATAGACTACCTGATTGGATACGCTCTGTAATAGATTAACGACTAAACCGCGCATTTCTTTAGGCCTTTACGCTCATACGACGTTAGTAGTTAAATTAGAGAGTATGAGCTATCTAACCCGTCATTATTCTGTATCGCCAGCCGAATAATGAGATGCATCCGTAGGAAGGGTTATACTATACGTAAGGCTGCTAGATGCAAATCGAGTTGACCTAGAAGTACGGCATAAAGACGACGAACATGAGGTTAATTCTTTCTCCACGATAGTACGTGACTTAAAGCTAGTAATAATATAATTTAACTCTTAGCGATATACGCTGGTATATAGATTTATATATATATATCTATATACCTATATATCTATTTTTATATTATTATATATTTATTATATATTATTATATATATTATTTATTAGTATATATTTAATTTATAATATATATATATTATATACATATTAATAATTTACATACTTTATTTTTATAATTTTTATATATTATAGTGGATATACGTATTTTATATATATTTTTTATATATTAAATATATATATATATATATATATTATATTATATATATATATATATATATATATATATTATTTAAGTATTATATATATATATATATATAATATATATATATTAAACTCGTAATTTTTTATTGTTCATACCTTTTGTTAACCATTGCTACTTTATATAGTTCCTCTTGTCATATATGTTTTCGTAACTTTTATATTGTACAGCCCTAAATTTTTTTTTCATTCAGTTTAAGAAGCAGAGAATCATTAATGATTTCTATGAAAAAATATGAATGAGTAACCCAAGCTAATTATAAGTATATAAAGCGTTACACATATTACATTTAAAGAATGCTAAGCATTACTTACGATTTTTATTTGATTTTATCTTCTCTGTAAATAATAAGAGCTCAATTTTTTTTGTTTTTTAAATGGATTTTTTTTAAATATTTTTTTTTACTTTTCCTAAAAAAAAAAAAGGGTAATTAAAAATGCACGGTTATTTTACTTTTTTTAAAAGTTCAATTATGTTTGAAATTTGATGAGCAAAACGCCATACAGAAAGATATGATTCAATTTTTATTGCCAAATGGATAGCTTACTGATGATAGCTCATTTCAAACTTTTGAAAAAAAAATACTTATTACTTTAAATATTTGTTTATTCGCACAAAAAAAGAATCACAAACCAAAACACATATTTATCCATACTCTTCCAAATCTGGTATAAAAATGAAAATTGAAAAATTTACAAAAAAAAATTTACAAAGAAAAAGAAAAAAAGTTCCTGTGAAATATTAAAACGATTGTTTTTTTTTTTGTTTTTTTTTCAGTAAGAAAACATGATTATTATTATTTTTTTTCATCATTATATATGAATATAATAAGAGATTTAAGTAAAATTTTAAGGATTATCATATACCGTTTCACTGAGAAAAGTGTTTGGGTCAACATTCCAAAACCTTCCCATTCTTTTCTTTGCCATTCTTTCTTACCGTTTGCTCTTTATAGGATTACATTTACAAAATTAGGAGATTTTTCTTTCTAAAGACGGAAATTTTAAAATCTCATATGTAAGGAAGATGAAATATTTCATTTGTACATAAAATGAAATTTTATGAAAAATCCTTCACTTTATTGATATTATATATATAATATAATTAATATATTATATATACCTAATAATATAATTTATATATAATATATATATATATATATATCTATATATAATATTATATATATTATATATTATATATATATATATATATATATATCATATATATAGTTTAAAGCGAAACGCGATAGGGTTTATATAATATATATATATATACTCTATATATATTTTTAAAATTCTAAAACAAAATGAACTATATATCACCTTTACCCAGATAGAGAAAAAAAATCGATTAATATACTGCATTACTATAAACTGAGCATAATCCCTTACGTATAAAAGACAGAGCTGAACCCTCTCAACGCAAGGTCTCGTTTTTCTTCTTTATTCTCAATTTAAATTTTGGTCGCTTTTCTACTTTTTCATAATTGACCTTCTATCTTTAAGAAGTCTCTCGAATTTGTGGGATGGCCGACAACGCTAGGAGTAGAGGGAAATTAAGTTATCTTATAATATCCTGGAGATACGCTAAACTCGCGCATTTTGCCTTCGCTCATTGACGTTAGTAGTAGCATGAGAGTGTGAGCTGCTCACCCGTTCTGTCCTGTCGCGAGACAAAACGATACTCCGAGGGGGGACTTCCGAGGCGTGGGTGAAATCGAGTGACCAAGACTGGCAAGAGCGGGGAACAGAGGTGTTCTTTTCAGTGACTGCTATATATATATATATATATATATTACGCGCAAAAAATAAAGGCCGTAAGTTAATAATATTACTATTAATTAAATCAGTATTATTACTGCCCCTTAATAACACTTCCGGTTACATTAACTTACGAAACCAGGAACCTACCTATCGTTAAAGTCTAGACTGATATATACTACACTAATAGGAAAATTTAATACGCTATATAATATACATCGCGTGGAACTGACAAGACTATGAGTGATTATATTATCTATTATCTCACGTTACGGTAGACCTCATATCATTATACTCCAGTTTCTTATTACGGTATATATATATCCATGTGTATACAAACCGCTCAAACAAAATTAAAAATGCCTTGAAATTATTTTTTATTAAGAGCAGTGAATATAAACTTTAATATAGGGTAAATAAAATAATTCAAAATCAGAAAATAACTTTTGGTTATATAATATAGGGCCGGTCCATTGTTTCACAAATATACTTATATTTATTAATCACATATATATATCTGGCACGAGTGATAGAGTAACTATAATAAAATGTATGATAGGAATCGCGAAAAAAGTCATTATGTTAATATCGCTCTTTGACTGTTTGCGGATGCGGATGCGATTGATCGAGCTTTCAAGAATGAGGAAAGATTGCGGATAGCGGTGCTGGATGCGGACTTAAAGTAGATTGAGGATGCGGAATCTGCGGATGTTGTACTTCGCTTGTAGTGAAGTCTATGAACTATAGAAGACTATCATCAGTAGAGGTGTCGCGGGAGGACTTCCGAGGGTTGGTTGATAATAATCGAGTAGATGCAGAGCCCCTGGCAGAAGTCAGGAGGTAAAAGTAGGTGTTTTACTTTTTCAGGGTCATTACCCACGCATATAGTTATAAGGGTGTAAAGTTTTGTATTAAATGAGTATATATACGATATAAACATAGAAAAAAAACACTTTAATAAATATATATACTACTAACTGATCAACTTAGATACCATGGTAGAACCTATACCTATGAAAAGCGGACTCCCTAAATGGTTTGGTTATAAAATATACCGACCTAATATAACATACTAGTGAGCTCACTGGAATTATGGATACGTCATTGCTAATATAATCATATAGTATAACTACGTATATAATATATAGTATACTCTAATAATAAACTCGGCTATACTATATATTATATACCTTATCGCTATCTAAATATATCTAGTATAAGTAATAGTAGTAGGTATAGTATATTTTAATATATGAAGCTTACTATTAAACTATGCTACGACTCATGAGTCTGACTCATAAGTCAGATAAATAGAAGATGTACCGATGAGAGGGTTTTCTTTACGTAAGGGCGTAGTGAAATCGAGTGGACGAGAATAGCCCGGACATTATATATTATAAGAGCGATCAGAACAGATGTACTTTCTCAGGTCGAGTTCCGCCCATTAAAAGTCGAATAAACGCGGATTATAGGATATTCATCCATTAATTCTTCATACTATATCTTATATATACTCTATAAAATCACACCCGACACTAACCTACATATATATATATAATATAATTACTATATACTCGAGTACCAGCATTAAATATCCTACTTCGTTAAGCGAGAACCTATATCTCCCTGTATTTATTTATTATTTGGTAAAATTTCCGCTCAATAACTCATATGAGCCGAGGGAATGGATGTACTATGGAAGATATAACGCTTAAAATAATCATGCTGCAATATATTATTAGCTCCCTTGCTATTACATTGTAAAGTTATAGTATAGTTAAGCATGAGAGTTAAGTGATAGACTGTCACTTCACTAAATATACATATAATTAAAATTATTTATATATATATATACCGTTATCTATGTTCACTGTCGCGAAGGACTCAAAATACAGATATAATACTCACGATGAGGGGGACTCACTTATACGGAGGGTACTAGTTGGATGATGACATATTCCGAGTGACCAAGACTTGGAGGCAAGATTAATGGGGGACCGAGGTGTTCTTTTATTCAAGTGCTACTCTTATATATATATACCTAGTGCAATAATAAAGTATATAGCGTATAAGTATTATTTGAATAAGATGATTTATAATACGTATCATTTATTCACTGCCTACTTTAAACTCCTATATTGTTGACCAATTCTCTGACAATTACTCCATACGCCGAGAATCAGTCGTAGCTTGAACGAGTCTCAGTTTGGCCAATCTCCGCTTCCTTCTGTTCTACCACGGCAAGGGTCCACATTACATCGCACGCTCACAACCATCCGCCATCAGCATCACCGTCGGGTCAAGAGCAACTCGATGGTGGATCTGGGTCTTTCTAATTCGTATCTCGGCTTAGAGGTCCAGTTACCATTCGTCTCCATCCTTTTTTCCGCGGGTCCTTCTGGTACCCTCCATCCCGGAAATCCTGACATAAGCATAAACTACAACCAATCATTCGTCTGCCTGCTTGACATCTCTCCGGCCGCCAACAGTAAAGGGTAAAAAAATCAAAACGAAAAATCAATCCTTTATTAAAAGGACTCCAGTCACTTGGCTAAGCGTCCAATTTACGACATCTTCCAAATACAATGCGTTTTTTACATCTACACCACGGCACTGAGTCTGAAGGTCACACTATGTCTCAGTATATCTACACGTTCATGGTAACATCGTTCAATCTGGTTTGCTATATCCAGATACTAGTTCCTCCAGAACACATTCATAGGGTTTCGTCGCACTACTGATCTTTTAGAAATGAGCGCATAAGCAAATTATAAATACTTCTCTCTCGGATACTTGCTCGGAGCCTGGCATTGGTGGCCGATGCGTTCCGTGCCCTCATGTCTCTCTACTGAAGGTGTCACAAAAGGAGGAGCGTTCATCTAACTAATCACATCACTCTCGTATAATGTCGGTGTGTCTCTTCCGACCATACTTATTGTTCACTCTTACTGTATGATGTATCGCTCTGTTTGCTCTATATGATGACATGGAATACTCACCGGTCGCCTTCATGCTCTTATAGTCCCTGGCCATACACTAGCGTGCTCCATTCACGTTTCCCCAATAGCAAAAAGAAAGAACCGTTAAGAGCGTAGTTTTTTATAATTGCTACTCACATCGGTGTTCTTTTGCCACTACAATCTCCCATACCATTTACTCTCTTCCAAGTGCTTGTTGGATCCCTAAAATATTATAAGTTTGCATAATTACCTTAACCATTTTTTGAATTCTATCATCGGTTCACGTCTTAACTCTTAAATCAATAAATACAAACAATACCATACCCATAAATATTGCCCTTTAACTCACCTCTAAAAGACACATGCCTTAAAAACTAATGAATAATTAATAAACGTGCCTTTTTGCTGTGAATATACATTATTGCTGTGCACGGCTATAATAATCGTACAAATAATAGAAGCATCTTTTCGGGCACTCACTATCTTACTTAATGCGAAACCCAACAGCTCCAGTTCCAGTGCTCAATATCAACCTCGCGTCACATCTTAATCCACTCCAAAACACAGCTTCCAAAAATCAAAAAAGTTGAGCATACAGCATGAACATAGGCACGTGATGTAAACAGAGATTTAACCTCTGCATCTCCGACAACCCAGCCGCCTCTGCACACCGTCCTATATCGATATGTGGTCCAACCATTGCAGACCTACTTCAATAACAGTCATTCGATCGAATCATTTTCCTCCGAAGGAAGAATTTATGTATACAATGATCACCAACAAAATTCTCGTATCGTTAATAAAAATGAAAAGAACGAACGAGAGAACCACGATATTTTTCTCCTCGACATGGCTCACTATATCTTATATACTCCCTGCTTCTCTTTTTTATTTATAGGCACTGTTCATGCTGCGCACAACAAGGCTTGCCCTGTGATCAAGTACTTGTCCTAATTTTCATACGTGCATGCCTATAACTCTCATATCAGCATTGAAGCCCTTTTAACACCGGTTCAGCCTCACATTACCCGTCATTGATAGGGAATATTACAATATATATACAGTTCGTCTACGTGTGCTCTCCGCGCATGACTCGTTTTCCTCTCTCGACCTCACGATAGTTGTATATCATCTGGGTAGAGAAAAACAAAGAGAAAGAGATACAGAGAGATGCCGCGCCGCTCGCTGTCTCTGTTCGAAGAGGTAGATGAGCGCGACGATACAAGTGGAGCGTACTGCTGCACTATACCAACATTGTTCTGTGGTTAAGTTCTATCAGCTTCGTGTAGCTCATTGCTCTTTTCGACCTCCTCTCTCGTGCTTTCGCTATACTTCTGTCGATATAATTCTGTAGATGTCGCGCTCGTATAGACTCGTGTTTGAGTTCGATGGTATTGTCTTAAAATCATATCTGCGAGGTAGTATTACTCATCAAAGAAAACTCCTAATACCTTCTGCAGACCAAATATGTAGACGATGACTTACCGAGTCCTATCTCTTACACTCTCTTCCGAACATACGTATATGGCTCGTCGTAACCATAACTCTGCTCGCGAAGGAGATAATACCATCTGGAATTCGATAGTTGTATCTTGATGTCTCTAAATAGAGAAATGGTAATATATATCATTTAAGTATACTACAATCTAGGAGTATACAGGAGCACCAGGTGCTGGACTACGTGCAGGCGGTGTGCGTGGGAGTACGAGATTATCCTTTATAAATTTTTTCTATCTCAGACTTTATCCCTTGACTGAACTCTGGCAATGAAACGCTCCGTCTGAATCCGCAATCAATATTAGCCCATGCGCTGATATTAAGTGTAAAAATTGGGTTTTACTAGTACATGATCATGTGGGACTTCGCCTCTTGTTGCGCTTCCGGCATGTAACTAATATACGAGAATCGAACCGCACGATATAGTTGCGAACTGAGCTCTGAGTCGCGACTCTGCACGCATGCGACTATTAATGTGTTTTCTTCTCTTCGCGTATTCGAACTAAGTATACTAATTTCTGCTTCATGTAGTCAACTTGCTATTGGGTAGTAAGTGCCGGCGTCTTTTTTCTAGGTGCTATGCCTACTGCGGTGTTGTATCTGTCATTTCGGCTTTTCGTTCCGTATCGCTGTAACAGAGACAACTCCTACTACTCTACTCTTCTCGATAGATGAGGTTATGAGATGGTTAGGAGTGGTTATCTTCAACGACTCAAGTTCAGCTTTCCTCATTCTTTCTGGGACGTTTCTTTATCTTATTGGTGGTCTTACTTGCTCTACGATTACTAGGCAGATGGTAGCGCGCATGAGCCGTCTAGTTACGTTTTCATCAAGTCTGATCTGGTAACCTGCCTGGTTGTGATTTTGTGGCTATACAGTAAGCCTTCGTTCGAGCGATTTGTTTCAAACTACTCTTCCTACCGCTCATTCACGGTTTTTTGATACAACTCAATATATGTTGTCCTTTTCATGTCAATGTTAAAGAAAGGATTTTTGTATAGGGAAAACCCCGCCGCGTATGGTTATCAAATAATATAACCCTACTACGACAGTTATCGCACTCACACTACAGGTCAAAGGTTCACGAAAGTGATCTTATTGTCACTGTCGTAGTTCAGGTGACGCATCTCGATTTAAAAAAGACCTATTGTTAACTCGAGGCCGTAATTCCTGTCTGGCAGTCTTCCGCTCGCCGCGGAGTGTCTTGGAGATTTCCTTCTTTGAAGGTGAAGCGTTAGTCTGGACACCTCTATTGGGTGGGAGCTGCATTGTGAAGTTTGAAATAAAAACGTTATTACTCCAGAAACCCGACAGATTAACTAAACATACCTGACACTGGAAACTTTGACGCTATAAGTAGCTTAGAGACATTATAACCTATTACACTGTATTTTTTGTATACGTCATCTCCTGGTCTAAAACAAAGTTTATTTGCGACACGCTTCATCTGTACAGAAGACGGGAAAAGATGCGACTTCGTCCCTCCCAGAATAGGACCATAAAATATCTTGACATCTACTTGCTGTTCTCTGCTTAATACATATATAATTTCTTTTAGTTCTTCCCTCATTACCTTAATCCGCTTAAAATGTATTAGTCTGTCTGAAAGGCTACATTCCATCTTTTTTTCTCGTCAGAATTTCTCGTCTTGCCAGTATCGTGCTCCCTGTTTGCCCTTCTCACCTTGTCATCTATCGCACAATCTCTTCTAGGCATTTTTAATTTTCTCTTCCCTGGCATCCCTCGTACACCGGTATTCCCTGTTTTATGATTTATTATTATTTATTCTTTACATTCATTCTGGGAGTTGAGCCTGTTATTTTATATTACGTGTAGAACGTAAGGCGATTATGTCATGTGTTTGAGACTTCTAAATCGTTGGGTTTTAATGTACAGTTAATTGTTTTGAACTCAAATAATTACATCATTAAATATTATATTGATATTATATTCCTTATTTCAATAGTAATAAATCATTTGATATTAATATTAGGTATTATAGTAAGATTTTCCTCTAACTTGTATTGGAAAATTTTATTTATTTATTTATTTATCTTAACGCTTACTCTAATTGCTGAGTATAATCTCATTTATAGATAGAAACAAGTTAACTCTATTCGCGCCTCACAGAGTCCATGTAATTTATTATACTTTTAATAGTATCGAAAAAACCGCGTGGAGGGTTTACATTACGCGTAACTAGGAGTAAGTTAATATATTATCTTGAATGATTTCGTTGATAATCGCGGCATCGGCGCTTGTTCGGAAGAAGCAACTTATGTCAATCACACGCTCCGGATAAACTCATTTCCCTACTCCAAAATAAAACTTTACTCCTACTTTCGTTCTGGAGTTCGCTTTTTTTTTATGTTCGGTACGGGTCATTTAATAATTTATCACGGTTAATAATTTAAATTTAACACTTAATACACAATATACATCTATGTTAGATTATAATAATTACGTGTGGTTTATTTGGATTTTTCTCATCATAGTTAAAATATTTATAAATTATCAAAAGGGATTGAGTCTGTTATATGAGAGACTTTAATCGTAAAACACGTCCACTTCAGACTCCTACATATTCTCAAAATAATAAATCACTAGACTCCTCATCTTTAGGAGATCTGCCTTTTTTAATAGTCATTAGGGGCTTTAATCTTTACTAAATCATAATTATTTAATTTATAATCAAAATAACATATTAAATTACATTATTATATATCAAAAGATATAAGTAATTTTAAATCTTATATTCACACCTATTCTGGTAGGACACGGTTTGTGAATAAGATATATGTAATATACTATAGATGCAGCCCAAAAGTTTACCAAATAAAAAAGAAATTACAAGTTATTTTGCTCGTATAAATGATTTAATTGTTAATTAGTAATACAAAGCCGACGTCCGATTTATGAAGCTAGTAACTTTATATGATAACTACCATGATCACTCTCAGTCTACACTAATACTTATACAATAATAATACTAGACTCCTCTCACCATATCTTCTGAAGTTCGTATTTTTTTTAATTATGTTATTGAGCATCCCGTTATATAAATCATTGTAAGTTAATTATTATTAAATTATAATCGTATAAAAATTTATTAATTATTAAATCACTAAGATTAACATATATTAAATAAATATTAAATATCTGGTAACAATCTAATAATTAATACATATTTAGGTCCTAAAACTTTTTATTTCCAAAAATATTAAGTATTACCTACTGAAGGTAAAATAACACGAGACTTTACTTAAAATTAATATACTAAACCGCATTTCGGTCATAATTGAAAGTTCCTAATTTAAAATTCGGAAACTCAGTAGCTCAGTATTGTTTTTATTGAAGAGAATTGTGAATACTAACGTCCGTATTTAGGGCTATGTCATCTACTACTTTCAATAAATACAAATACATGAATACTCTCATCTTTTATTGGAATTATTATGGCTCACCTTTTTTTTATATATATAGTCAACGCGCTTTATTTATAACTCATTAATACGAATCCTCCAATTATACCAGCTATAACTTGTGCGTATTTTTATATGTAGGCATAAACTCTATATGCGTATAAAATTTCTTTGAAAGTAGTTTATATAGTATACTTGTTGTGTTCAATTATTATATATATAAATATCTAACACAGGTTAACTAAAAAATACTTATTATAATTTCATAATAAAATAGTTACCTATATCTACGTAGTACACGAAGATTCTCCAAATATAAAGTTCGAATAATAAACGTATTTCGCATAGAAGCTACTTATAATAATTTATCGGAATACGCAGCCTCTATATTATTTTTAATAAGTAGAGTATAATATAAAACAACAACGTCCGCACTACACTCAGCGTACATTACTATATAATATTAACTCAAATTTCTTAACTTCTCTATCACTCAGAGCGTAATTCGCCCTATGGATATATTGAATAGAAAAAATTTAATTATCATAGTTCCTTTGTCGCATTATCTGCTAGTCTTGTCAATAAATGTAAAGAAAAAAACAATACCTGCAAACGATCTATACCTCCTTAAATTTTTTTCATATATGAAGGCTATAATCGGATGCTGAGTATTTTATCAATGCGGTATTTGATGTTTACGTCCTAAGATAATTATTTATAGATGAGAGATTTTAACACAAGACGTGATGAAAACTTTATCAAAATGCACGGGATTTCGGCATTGACGGGAATTGTCACTAGATTTCTAGGTCGCGGATAGCAAACCGTCAATGAAAGCCGCGATATAGCGTGTATCGCGCAGAGTTTGTACCATGTGTGATTCCATCATCTATTATATTATTATTCAAAATATGGCGTGATGTTCTATTCTATATGAGAGACCTACGAAATAAGCACAACGTACCAACTATATTCCAGCTCCACTCCAAAAATAATACTCATATATATATCTCCTCTATTAGTCGGATAGTATCGACTTTATTTATATTATAGTCATATATGTAATGTAAACTTAATAAGTACAACTATAATTTTTTTAATTTATAAATAATCATATTATATTTCATCATTTAAGTAATATTTTATAATCTATTTAATCACTTATAAGATCTTTTATCATCAATATATGTTAACGTAATGATACAAATAGTTTTCACATACCTTATATCAGTTTATGTTATTTATCTTAATAAGCATATTTTAATTCTATTTTAAAAATATATAAAGATAAATAAGCGCGCCGTATTTACTTGTAAGAGATATATATCGAAAACATTAGTTACACTATATCAGTACTTTTCACCTATTTACAACCTAAATATATATCTATTGTAACTCTTAATCATTTTAATGAGGAATTACTCGCTTTTTTATAAGTTACATCTAGGACTCTATTTCTCAACTTAAAATAATTTTTAATATTAACGTATAACATATTATATTTATCACTATTTAAGTAAAAATACTATATATTATTTAATAAAAATCTAACCTAAATAATCATTTGAAACCAATTTATTATTTTATTTATACAAAATAAAAAATTAAGCTTACTCAATATATACTCAGATATAGGCGACGAATACGTATTTCTACTAAATAATCGATACATAACGCATTATTACTAGCTAGATTTAGAAAGTTATAATAACTACATATATATTCTAGGAAATCACGAGTACGTCATTGTTTTCCATTATGAAGAGGTAATGGGTTATAGTATACAGTCGCCATTTCCACGCTTCCACTTATCTCAATAATAAACCTAAATCCTATCTTCTATCTCAGGAGTGGCCTTATTTTTTATATAGTCATAACTAGTCACGCTATTTCTAATTTAAAATGAATCCTTAATTAATTACTTGACTTAACTCATCTGATTACTACAATTTAATATATTTGAGGCACTTAACTTGACTTATGACAGTAAAATTTATAAATCCTGTAAAGAAGATTAGAGAAAACTTTGGTTTTAGATTCAAGACAAATAATTTATAAATTATGTTCATATAACCATTTGTGACGGTCCAGTAATATAAATACACTTTGTCTGTGTTCAGTGAGATAGATGAAATAGATGAGATATTTACTCATATATACGTAGCCCGAAGATTTTCTACGAAAATATATCGATATAAACTAGTTATTTATTCAGCTCTTAATAGTATAGTAACTTTAATTGCGGAAACGCGCCTTGTTATTCTTAGTAAAGATAAAGTTATATAAATAAACATACGTGTATTTAGTAAAAAAAAGTAATATCAAATAATAATTATAATACTTATACTATCTCATTCCTTCGGTCAGTCTCAGCTTTTATTATTAGTTCAACGCGCGTATTTAAACTTGTCTTTGAAATCATATATATAAAAATGATTATTTTTTTTAAACATCTGTTTTTATATTTTTTGAGCAAATCTAATCTATTAAAATTTTTAAGAGATAACTAATGTCTTAAAATATATTGAATGAATTACCAATTATAGAGTAAATTAATCCGTGATATCTTTTACTCGTACCATAACTGGCTACAATCCTAGTTCTGACTTTTTGACTATTATTAACTCTTTTGGATATAATTTAATTTTGTACCTCGTTAACCATATCGGCAGAACAAATTGTTCTCAATCGTTCTATTTACATAACACTATATTCATCAATGTGTACGCGCTATTATATTTTTTATCTCGCAGACGCAAAGATATATGACAAGATATGCAGTAATCTATAGACACGCTGTATATTAGGAGAATTATTATATGCATATAACAATCATTGAGCACTTAAGGTGTCAGCTCAATGATTTATATCAAGAGTTAGTGACGAGACAATATACTAAGTGCGTACATAGTTCTCGTGAAGGAATACCTAGGATTCTTCTCTTCAGGATATTGTATATTTTACACTAAAATAATCTATGATTCTCTCTATTCAGCGCTTCCGTTCGGTGGTGCTTCTGGTCGGTGCGAGCTCTGTATTTTACTCGTTGTAGTACTGGATCTTAACTCTCTCCGTTTGCTCTCTTCTTTCTTCTTTGCTAGAGATACTCTTCTTCTTTACTTACTATCTTACCTGTCCCTTCTTCTTCTCTAGCTTTTCTCCTCAATATATCATCTAGAAATGGACTATTATTTTGTTATCACGCAAATTTTTTATTTGTTTTTCCTATATATACAAGCATTAGTTATAACACAAATACGAGACGAAAAAACTAAATTCGTTCACTAATCTAATAGAAATTAATATGTTCTTTTTTTCACTATATCGTAACACTTGTTTAATAATTTTAGGTATAATGAACAATTGAAACTCGGCGAGTGACACATCTAGAGCCTTTTTTCTCAGGAGAGAAAAAGATTTTCTTAAATATATCACGTTTACTCACCTCTTCTCCGATATCTCAGATAAAAAATAAATAAAAAATACACATATACAAACATTAAAAAAATCAAATTTCGGTTTCTGGGCATGGTATGGCGCTCATTTTATAAAATTCCATCCATTCCTCATCGTCTCTCAGTACTTAATATGATCAAAACATATGGATCAAGTATTATCGAGATAATTATTTTTTTTTTAATTCACACCTCATTAATTCTTTTTAATTATAATTAATCTTACTGATAAATACTCATCTGATCTATCCTCAAACATTCTCCCAAAAACATACATTTTACGCAAGCACTGAAATTAATTGGACAAAAAAGTACCTATATAATAAATGAAAAATAAAATGCCAATATATATATTTATCAAAATGGAAGATTTTGAGAGTGAAACATGTGTACAAGACAACCCTCTCTAGAGCCACATTTCAATGAAAACATTGTTGATAAGAGAGAAAACCAACAATTTCTCAAAGAACTTTTATCTTGTATAGATACATCTCGCATTCCAGATGTTCGTCGGTTACGCAGGATTGTACTAATATACATCCAACATTAATTTATTCACAGGAGTCAAAAGTAGCATATTCACACACTGCAAATAACAACGTTTCTCGGGATCGACAATGTCGGGTTCTCGCAGAGACTCTTCCCATTATTTTTCTTCTCATATTTTTTCTTTTTTCTCTTCCCTGGATTACATTTACATAAATTAAGAGATTTTCAAGGTTTTTGTTTCTAATAAAGAGGAATCATTAAAACATTTATTTATTTAAACTTGCCTGAGTATTAGAGGGATAAGACGATGGGCTATCTCAATATATATGTAACAATCTCAACCATTGCGTACGCCATATTAAAGCGTTGGGTTTAGGTGTGAGGCGAAGCCCTAGAAACAATCATCTAGGTGTACTAGACAGAGATCATTTCTAATACTTTTTTTTTGCTTTGAATTCTGATAGGTTACTAAATTGATGAATTCATTCCAAAATTACCAAAATGATCAACACGGTATTAACACAAGTGAAAAATATATCTTAACTTGATCTCAACAGTTCTAGTTGCGAGCAAAATTCATAAATGGCCAAGGTTGTGTTTCTGCGTGCCTATATTGATCAAATTAAACTCAAATATTAGATTATATCATTCTGCTGTTTAAATATTATTGGGACCTGGTCTCGAGGGTCTCGATTTTCTGCACTTATATTAGCCATCCCTCAAGAAAAAAAATCATCAAAATTACTTTTTTTTGACGTGGTTTAAATGACAGTGGATATCAAAATGTTGGTAATATTTCGACCAATTTCAAGTCAATTCCATAGACGAAAAACACATGTGGATACGCTTATCAGTTCATTTTCCTCTATATATAATATTTGAAAGATATCTATATTCTCCGGAGTACTAGTTGGGAAAGCTCGTTAACAGTAAATCTCTTAAATTTCATTCTGAAAGTAATACATTAAACTTTTATCGGGTAGTATTATTATTAGAATAATAGTAGTAGATGAAGAGGTCATGTAAAAGAAAAATAAAAGAGAGAGTAGAGGAGGGAATAAGAGAATATTTGAAGACGTATCTAATGGCAGAGGTAAATCACTTTTCCTCACTAGTAAATCCCGTTAGGGAACACTAAAATATTTATATTTTTGACATGTTAAATACGCTAATATATTAATTATATTTATATCAATAATTCTATGAATATCGATATTTTAATATCATTAAAAAATTAAAAGAATATAAAAAAATGTTTATGTTAGACATGTTAGTTGAATTATTTACAGTTTAGAGTTCTAATTCTCATAAATGTCGTTAATTTTATTATGGTAGGTTTTGTAGTCATATTAGTGGGGTTCGTGAAAATATAAAAGCTTACGCTTAAAGGAACTAGTAAATAATATATAATTATAACAAAATTATTATATTTTTAAATGATAAAATTAAATTATTATTTAGGTTAAGTAAGAATAAAATTAAACATTCAATTTTATTATTCAATTTATTTATAATATTCCATATTACTTTCACTTACATTACTATTTATTTATATTTTGGGGTACTTCAGTTTTCACATTAGTAGCTCGAGTAAGGATTCTAATAATGACATTAATAGGAAATAATCAGAATAAAATTAATAATAATTAATTATAGAATACAATCCACATCATCTTCCGAGAAGTAAAAAGTTACGATATTTTGTGCCCCGATCGAAGCTTATGACAATTTTCGAGCAGACTGAAGAATTCTAGTATAATAATATATTAATAGACTAATTAAATAGGAAATAATATTATTAGGCGTTCTAAAATTTTATTATCTCTCAATTATGATAGGGTAAATAGATGTCATAATAAGAAAATAAAAATGAAAATCATATAAGTACATAAATAATAAAATGTAGATATTATTGGTGATTTAAAATACAATAATGAAAACGTAATATATATTAAAAAAAATAATAAAATGTACAAATAATATATACAATAATAAAAATATGAATTAAATTAAATAATTAATAATTTTATCGGTAATAATTAAACTAATATCAAACATACTTAAGGACGATAATAGAAGTCCAAACAACAATAAATAACGATTATAAATTATACTTTACTATATCTCAGTGGAGTAATGGTGACATAATAAATAAATTATTAAGTATATATAATAAAGTCATATATATATCATATATATAAGATCCTTTATTTATGATTTTATAGATATATATTCAAAAGAGGAGAGTTAATGAAACTATTTTTGACTTTTTTTTACTTCTAATCTACTACTTCAAGTCGTTGTATTAAAAAAATCTGTAAATCAAACACTTCAGATAAAAAACGATGACGTGTTACAGTTTCCATAGTACAGATACTGCGTTCAAGCTAACTATCATTATTAGCCAAGGTTAATGTTAAATATACGTGAAAACGACATACTTATAATTTCCCTGTATCTGAAAGGGGTCTACTAATTGGAACACAGTGTCGTGTCCTCTGAGACCCGAAATATAATTATAACAATCAGTATAAAATAATAATAATATAACAATAACCATAATATAATAATAATAATTAATAATAATATAATAATATAATACCGTAATAATAATAATATATAAATAATAATAATAATAATAATAATAATAATAATATATAATACATAAATTCATTAAAATTATAACTTTATACATTACACAATTAGAATTTACAATAATAAAAATGTAATAATAATGAGTATTTCTTTAAAAAAAAAGAAAATACAAATAAAAAAATACTGAAAAGTTTTTAAAAATAATAATAACATCGCAACATTTCAGCTAATACATAATAATAATAATACAATAATAATAATATTATCCAAATATACAACTTACGAACTTAATACCATAATATATAAATAATAAATAATAATATAACTAATAATAATAATAATAATAATAATACTATAAATAATAATTAATAATAATTTAATATAATAATAATATAATAATAATAATAATATGATATTAATTAATAATAATACTAATAATATATAATAATATATAATAATAATAATAAAAATAATAATAATAATAATAATATCAATAAAATAATAAAAAATACAATAAGAATAATTAAAAAGTAACTTTATAAATTACAAGATAACGTTTAACTGCTATCACACTTATTATTTAAAGATATCATAAGCAATAACAATAGAGATTTGATAATAACAGTAATAGATTTATTAATAAAAACAGCATAAAATAAAATATTTCACAATACTAAATACAACCGTAAATAATAATTAATAATAATAATTATCAAAATAATAATAGTCAAATAATAATATATCAATAATAATAATATAATAATAATAATAATAAAATAATAATAATATAATAATAATAATAATAATAATACAAAATTAATTTATTAATAATTAATAATTCTAATTATTAATAGTAACTTTATTTCATAGAAGATACCCATATTAATAATTAAAATAATTAAATTAATATTATATAATAACATTAAAAAAAATCAATCTTATAGAAATAAAATACATAATAATAATAATAATAATCAATTTAATATATCAAAAATAAATAATATAATAAATATAGTTAAATAATATACCAAAATATTATTTCAACATGGTAATAATAATTCATAATCAACATTCATGAAACAAAATATTCTCGATGGTAAAGAACAAGCCATGATTTTTATGGTTCATCCAGAATACAATAAATCACAACTAAAATATCTAATAATAATAATAACAAGAATATTAATAACAGAATGCAAACAAGAACAGAATATTAAATATAGAAATAATAATAAATAATAAACATAATAATAAGAAAATAATACTAATATATATAATAATTATAATATAATAATCAATAATAATAAATAATAATAATCAATAAATAATAATAATAAAATATATGAATTAATAATAGATAATAATACTAATATAATAATAAATATATATATATTATAATAATACTTAATAATATAATAATATAATAATATCAATAATAATAATAATAATAATATATAATAATAAACATATAGATAATAATAATCACATAATATATATATACGATAATATATAATAAATAATAATAATATAATAATATAATATAATATAAATAGTAATATTATTTAGTAACTATCACTTGTATATTGCTCACTAAAAAAGCTGTTTTGAGTTTAACTTGTTCCAGCAGTCAAGTTCTCTGCTTGAGTTTCCTTTGTTGTATGGTAAAGATATTTTAAAAATTCTCTGAGCGTAAATCGTTTAACTGAGCACTTACTTTAGCAACATTTATATAGCTAACTGCTTGTTCTAGCTTTTTTGCTAACCGATAAACTAGCAATAGGACGCGATTTACGTGAATCACGTTTTGATTCTTTTCTTTCATGTATGTATGTAGAAATGCTTTTTAAAATTTAGAATACTAGGTTATCTGTTATGAAAGTTAGATTATTAGGAAGTTCACACTGCCGTTTATTTTGTGATAATCTTGTCGCTGTTACCTTTAATAAATACTACTTCAATGGGTCTTCAAAATTGTAACATTTTTTAAGTCTTTTAAAATAAAGGTGCCTGTATGCTTCCATAGACGTTTTTTTACAGTTGGGCTTTAACAGTCGGATGAAGCGTTTTTGCATCAAAATAAGAACCGAATTAATAGCTGATTTTGCTAGCGTATAACCATAGACTTTGATAGACAATATAATAGATGTGGTGTATATGTTCATAGTATATCTTCTTCAATATATATAAGGAATGATGTTTTCAATTTGACTAGTATAATACATATATTTCGCTAGTTTACTCATCTAGCTGGTTGAATATGTTTCTTTGAATGTCCCATTTTTTCTCTAACGTTACCTCCAAGTAATTTTTGGCTATTTGTGACTCTTTTCAGTTTCAACTCCTTTAATGCTTTATGTTGCAAATTAATCAGCTATAGTTTGGTTCGCTTAATTAAACTGATGTATGACGTTTTTTGGCAAGTTTAGTGAAAGTTTCAAATTAAGAAAGATCTATCCATGTCTTGTGGTCTTTTCTTTTTCCCTCCTCACGACCGCTCCCTCGAACATGCTTTTACGTGATAAGATGTAAGCCGGATTTTTATCAAAATTATAATTAATATTGAAATAATCATCAAGCAAAATAGAAACCATGAAGAGATTCGTAGAATGAATTAATACTAAACATTCATTGTGTAATACCACAACTCGTAAATTAACTAAAAATAGAGAGACCAAGATAATATGATCCCTTGTGGAAACCGGCAAGTTGCTTTGTGTAGTGGGGTTCAGAGCATGTTTCACCTATTGGATCACATACTGAGGCATCTTCCCTAGATACTGTTTTAAACCCATTGTACGCTGTGTTGTTTCATTTCATTCCCCATCTTATTGCATTTTGGTTAAGTAAGTATATCATGATTCTACTTGTACTCAAAAGCTTTGTAAGATACCCATAATATGAAGTGCAGTTTTGCAATTTTCTCGTTTGGCTACTTTAACAGTCGATTGATTTCTGCTTTTGTTCACCCTTGAATACAAACAAGGGCTTCAGTGAGCTTGGTTTTTATTCTTAGTTCTAAAAACCAAATTGAAACAGTCGTTGTATAATTATTTTATTTTCCGTTAATTTTTAAGTATAATTTATTATTTCGATTTTAATACTTTTATGTTTTTTTCAAAACTATTCTTTAACTAAATATTTTGTTTATCGTTCGATTTCCTTCTTTGCATTTATTTCGTTTTTTATCACTTTTCTTTAAACGTCAGTTAGATAATCAAGGTTGTCCCTACGTGAGACTTTTAAGTTATTTTTTCTGGTGTGTTAAAAATTCCCTTGTTTAAAATGAGATGTTAAAGGATTCTTCTTTAGGCGAGGCAATCTATGTCCGGAGCTATGGGAAAATCCTTTGGGTTCTGGGGGGGGGGGGTATATTATGTGATTGGGAATGGTATTGATGTATCTTACAAATTATCTATAATTTTGTAAAAGTTATAAACAAGATAATGAATTCGCTTTGACCTTCTTCTGCACGACGCTTAAAGAAGTAACATTTCAAATGTAGAGGAAGAGAACCCGTAGCTCTGCCAAATAGGGTTTCAAGATGAGGTAATGCCTTAAGTGGCAATGTTTGATACCATTTAGTTTTGCCATTCAATTACCAAGTCACTGGGTTTTTCATCTGCATTTCCTTTTTGATAATTAAATAGTTCTCCGTTTTAATGTTTATTTCATTTTATTAAATATTAATGTTTTTTTTGAATACTTTTTGTTGACTAGATCATTAATTAATCCCCAAGTTGTAATTTGGGTCTGTCATTATACATTTTTAATTTTAACTTATGTTAATATTGCTCTTTTTTGCTTTCTTTCTTCAAAAAACAACTCTCTTTAATTGTTTTTCATAACTTCTATTATATAATTGAAATGGTATGATACCTCCTTTATAAGTAATTTCTGTAGAGTTTTATGTTTTTGACTTATTGAGTTTCTTTATCTGATGTTATCCATGGATTTTAAATCAACTTGACTCCTAATGTTTTTGGTTTTTAAAGCGAAATGAATCATCTATAAAATGTAATTTAAAGAGTTTTATAAAAGCAAGTTAAGTTTTGAATGCGAAACAATCTGGGTCATTCTGTATGCCTAGAGATTGAGTAAAAAGTCAAACAACCTCATTTATAACCTTTTACTTTTAAATAAAATGTTCCGTCTGCAATTTTTTCTCATTTTGCCGTGCCTATTAATTTAATGGCGCAATATTTGTTGTCTCGCTTTTCTTGTATTAATTGTAAAATTATTATCATAATGAGTCGCGGTAAATATGTATTTCGTCTATAATCCTCTGTTTTTTTTATTACAAACGAGATAATGAATATCGCTACTCTCAAGGTTACTCCAAACAATGATCAATTTAACTGTTGAGGTTTCTTTGTCCGTCATTGTTATTAGGGAGCCGGTGTTAGGCACCAATGATTATTGTAGTCTTGAATCAGATTTTAATTGTAATAGTCATGCCGTTTTGACATCATTATATCTTGATCAGCCTGACGTTCAATAAAAATATCCTATTATTAAAATAATGTAAATAAGAATAAATAATAAAATAGGGATATTAATTTAAAATTTAATTGAATAAATAATAGAGAATAATAAGGAATAACTTATAAAAATAATATAATAAATAATAAAATAAAAAAGTATAATAAATAATCATTAATAATAAAATAATATAATAATATAAAACTATCTTTAATTAGGATTTTGTTGAAGGAAAATATAATTTTGGATATACAACATTGAATGGGAAAATAAAACTATCATTTATAGTATTAATATATTATACCCGGTTATCGTAATGAATCCTCTTTCATCGAACTTGACTATAATTATCAGATATATATATTATATATAAGATAATTAATATGTGTCAATAAACATTTGATATAATCTAATAAAATCCCAAAAGATAATAATATATATATATCAAATCTCAAATTTTATCTTTGGAGTAATAAATTTATTTTCGGAATAATTTGCAACTATACAAGCACCTTAAAACCTATATCAATATATATTATATCGCTTATATTAAGTATATATCCCAAATTGGCATTTACTAAAATATGACGTCATAATAATCTGAGATTTATTACATAACTATATATACTATGATATAGTATTATATATAATAATTATATATTATTATATAGTATATATCACTATTCATAAATTAATATATATAATTATAAATATATGTAATTATAATACATAAACATAAAAACTAATATATACGGTATATAATATATTATTTATTATTATACATTTATAAAAATATATAATATATACTTTCATAATTAATAGAGTATTTATAATACTATATATATATATGGTAATATATATTAAAGTATACTTCTAAAAAAAATATTCTTAAAATATACTTCCCGAAAGGAATAACAGAATTATATTCTAATAATTCTATGTTAAAACTACCTTAATTTTCGCGTATTGAAATAGTATCAATTATATTATATTTCGAGAAACACCTCGTTTGTTCCTATGAGATGAGGGAATTATACAATAAACACGCCCATAATTCAAGATTCCATTTCCATAATATAAATTGAACTCCTATTTACTTTAGATGATTTGTTATTTTTTTTTATTAATATAGTATTATGCCCTTAGTAATATGATCTTTCATAACATATATAATTTATTAATTGAACACTTATAAGAAACCTTTTCAAAAAATAGTTATAACCTAAAACGAATCAGTATTATTTCACTATAA
>JABUQX010029323.1:0-15362 GCA_015478945.1 Trachelipus rathkii | reverse complement strand
GGGCCCTAGCAGATGACCGTCTGTAATGTGTGTTGACGACTACGCCAGCAGAGAGCCTAAAAGAAGAGCGCGAGAAATGTTTCCGGGTGAGTATATGCTGAATAGTATTCTACGCAGCCGAAGACAGGAACCGATCTATACGCGCACTTCTTCTCTCTCCACCGACTCTGGGCTGTAGGTCAAACTATAGCGACGTGCAACAGTATGCTTAAATTACTTAGGTCAATCGGGAATATTGTGTATCTGATAATTGCACTACAAGGAACATTTCTCGCGTCGCTCTTGCTTTGTAGTCCATCGTGGCGTAGTCATTCAAACACTTGACGCCGGTCAGTCTGCGAGGTTTATGCACCTATGGTCAATTCTGGCCGCACAGAGTGGGAATTTTCCTTAAGTGCAGTTATCTTTTTATCGAGGATTCCCCTATCTAGACTGCGGTGAAAGGTTTATGAAGGATGCCAGCAGTTATCTATCAGGAGTTTATATAATAGGTTTTGTCTTTGTATCATTTTTTATGCTCATTCTATTATTATATACCATATATAGTTATTTATCACTATATTTTATATTTCTAATATTATATACTGTGATTAGCGATTAATTTAAATAGATTATAATTATTGTAATTATAGTGAAGTATATTAAAGGTGGATTATAGCTCTCGAGGGCGTAAAATTACAGTACGTGCGAGGTGTAGGGTACGTACGTAGACCCCAATATTTTTGAGTCTTTTATGATAAATAAGTATTAAATTGGTATAGAAATTACATAAATTCAAATACCATATTCCTATTTGACAAGTGAAGAAAAGAAACTGATTTTTATAATAATTAAATTTAAAAGAAAAACAACTACATTTAGCAATAGCAATTATAACAACTAAATTCATTTGGAAATTTGGCTCTTCCTACTCTGCTCTTAAGAGTAAATTTCAAAGCTATGAAGGAAGGTATTCACCATATTTCAGTAATAATAATATATTTATTGGTGACGCGAGCGCGAAAATTGGCAAACTAATCTACTAATAAAAATATATAAATGAGATATCTTCACGAGAACGAAACTTATACACGATATTCTGGCGAAAACGTAACAGAAGAAATTGTGAAAAACATATTTAGAATTTATGAATACCTCTCTCTCATCTTACTCTCTCTCTCTCTCTCCTCTCTTCTCTATAGAAATATTATAATTAATAACTATTAATATTATTAAATAATATATAATAATATAATTAATAAAATAGTTTAAATATTATTATTATATATATATATATTATATATATATATTATTAATAATAATAATATATATTATATGATTTATATAATTAACTATATTAAAGCCATAGATATTATCTTCTCAAGGTAAGTTAAATTCTTTAGAATATTAATATTTAGGTATATATTTATAGATATTATTGAATAAATATATGGTGTTTATGTATAATGAATATTTAATAATCATATATATAATATTATAATTATTATTTAGGGTTGTGAGAGCACCGGAATTACCGCACCGCACCGCACCAAACCGCACCAGTTCGGCACCAATTATATATATTAGAGTTATTTTATTTGTGATATATCTTGTTAAGTATAATTTGAGTATAATAATATATATAATATTATTATAGATATAAATTAATAATATATTAATAATTATTAATATATTATAATATATATATTCATATATATTTAATAATATATTATATGTATTATTATATTATATTAATTATAATATAGTATATATTTACTATAATAATATAGTATAATATATAATTTTATTATAAATATTAATATTATAAATTTTATATATCTATTATAATTAATATATAATATATATATAATATATATTATATTATAAATATTATAGTATATTATATATTGATTATACTAATATATTAATATATATTTAGTTAGGTATTAAAATATATTATTAGTATATATATATATATATTAATATATATATATATATAGGGGTTATATAATATATATTTAAGTGATTATTAAACACCTTATATAAATTATTATATTGAGCAATAATAGTATGTATTATTAATATATATATATATATTATATATATTATTATATATATTGGACAGTATAATATAATTATTTAATATTTATTATAACAATATATATATATATTTATCAAGTAAATAATATTATAACTAATAATTACAGTAATATTTAATTATGTATATTATATATAATACTAATGTTTATATTTATTTTTGTCAAGATTTTATTTATATAAAATATAATAATCGTAGAATTAAGGCCTAAAAGTTAATAACATATATCCTTACTTAGAGCGCAGAAGGTAAGTTGTTTTCAAAAATACCTGATCAAATTGAAATCGCGTTAAAAAGTATATCATATGCGATGATAAGTATATTATATTAAACTCAATCCTTGAACTAAAAAACACATGGTTTTTTGAATTATTCTTTTTAAAGATACCACAGATATAAATAAATCGCCCAGCTTTACTACTGTTTCATGCTTTGGCCCACACCATAATATAAGGTACTATAATTATTTTCCTTTTGTTTCCACACAAAATTAAAGATAAATACTTATATTTTGATGAGAGCCATATTGTAGGTGTTCTTCCTTCTCTTCATTTTCTTAAGACTGTTAATTTTCTGCAATAATGCTAACGACTGTTAGGGATGTTTCATATACAAAAAGTAACAATTTTTCGCTAATGGATATTTTAAAAAAAAAAAAGTCAAACTATCATGAAAAATATCGATTAAAATATCGATATATCTCTTATATTATATATATATATATATAGAATATATATATATATATATATATATATATATATTATATATATATTTATATATATAATATATAATAATATATATTAATATATATATATATATATATTTATATATATATATATATATATTATAATATTATATATTATATATATATATTTATATAAATTATAATATAATATATAATATATATATATATATATATATATATATATATATATATACTAATATATATACATATAATATGTATATATATATATTATATTATATATATATACTATATATATATTATATATATATATATATATTTATAATTATATATATATATATTTATATATAAATATATAGTATATATATTAGGGGTGTTTACCGAGAGTATCGGTATCGGCAGTATCGGCCATTTTTTTGTATCGGTATATCGGTATCGATATTGGTTAATATGGCGATACATGTGGCCGATCACTACTTACTTTGTATGGGTGAGAATTTTGAAAACTTGAGATCAATGAATTAATCTAGTTTCGATATATAAAAATTCTTTATTTTTTCATAGGAAAGCTCCTTACTAGCTGAAACCCCACAAAAATGGCATCTCCGACGGTGATACCACTCTAGAATGCATTAAATAGCATAACCGAGGAGCTGCTCGCGTGACAAAAAAAAAAGATTCACAGTAGTGGAAGCCGCCTTATCAGATCTGCAACCCCTGCAACTGATAGTGATGATGGTGGCTCTTCTCAGCAAATAAAACCTACTGAAGATGAGGATTTTGATATGTTAGGACTTTGATAAGTTGAAGGCGAAATTGCATTGCCATCTCTAATTCACTTCAAAGGAATCACACCAACGAACCTCATCGAAAAAAATGAGAGACAGTCATCACGGAGCAAGATAATTCAAATTGCAATCTGTGAAAGAGGAGATGACGCTCTACAAAAACATTGGAGTGCTGGCATGACAGAGGATCCTTTCATGAGGCTGCATGTGAATCGGGCCAAGGTTTCATTATTAATCAGTGCTGACAAGCAAAATATATATCAGACCCCTCCTTATCGTCGGAGCGAGCGTATTTTTATGTAAGTAGGAATGTAAACACCCCAAAACGGAACAGGCTCTCGCCAGATACTTAGTGAAAGCTTAATGTTTGTTGCATCACCAATTTGAGTGTTTTTGAATTAGGAGTACTGAATGATATCTACTTATCTTAAGTCATGTTTGGAATAATAGCTTTTTTTTATTTTGTCTTTTTAGCTGATTAATTGAGGGTCTCTTCTTTCATTATTTTATTCTTTATATTGTAGCTAGTATAAAGAAATCTCTTGTAAATTGTAAGTCATTTGTTAACATAAAGCTAGTAGCAAACTTTGGTAATACTTACTGGAAATGGAATATTTTTTTTTTGAATAAAACACAAACATAAAAAAGTGATTAAATATTATATTTGCAATTTATTATTCCTTAAGAACCTTTTAATCTTATAAAATAAATATTACTGGGCACACAATATGAAATAATTGACTACAGTATTGGGGGTACAGGGAATGGCAATCCTGAGTTGCCTAGCAGTACCCAAATGTTCTATCTTATTACTGTGTTTATTATATTAATTAAAGATTATCGGTATTGGTATCGGCACCTAAAAACTATAGAGTATCGGTATCGGATTCGGTATCGGCCTCTTTTCTGGTATCGATACATCTCTAACACATACTATATATATATATATATATATATATATATACTATTACTTATATATATATTATATATTACTAAATTATAATATAATATATAATATATAGATATATATTATATATATATATAAATATATATAAAATATATATATATATAATATATATATATATTATATATATTATAGATATTATATATATTATTTATATATATATATATCTAGAGAGAGAGAAGGAGAGAGGAGAGAGAAGAGGAGAGAGAGGAGAGAGAGAGGAGAGAGAGAGAGAGAGAGAGAGAGAGAGAGCGTTGTGAGGAGTGGTCTCGTAATTCATTCATTTATTATTGACATTCTTCAGGAGCGAGACAGGCTTTGTTTCTGTTTCACTTTGTAACATTTTGCGACTGTCAAGCAAGTTGTTTGCGAGATTTTTTTTATTTTGATTTTTATTTTTTATTTTTGTATTTTTTTTTATTTTTTTTGTTATTCGTAGATATTGCAGCCAGATTTTTCATTCATAACTTCCTATTATTATGTATTTCTTGAGATGGTTATGTTTCATGCACCGATATTTAGTAATCTTATGATTATGACAGCTATCGTCCCATTCCGATATATTAAATAACATTTGAATATTATTTCGGAACTTCAGGTATTTTATATATACTTATATATATACTTGATATATATATATATATATATATATTATATATAATATATACTATATATATATATATATATTATATATAAATAGTATATATATTATATATTATAATATAATATATTATATAATATAGTTAAAAACCATATTTAGCTTAAGTAAAGATAAAACATATACGATTACACAATTACAATAGCGAATCATGTAGTAATTATTCAAAAGATTATGTTCCGATGAAGGAAATGAGAAAGGGGAGGAGCAAGCAAAAGAAGAAGAGTAAATAAAACTAAAGAATTTCAAACAAGTAAAGTGAATTATTTTAGTTTTATTTAAAAGAGATTAAAACATTTCTCTTTTGCATTTTAAAGGCGAACGACATGGAAATACAGATATTTTTTTAAATATGGTGTCAGGTAATATGGCTTGTTAAAAACGCTTGAACAGAACAAAAAAAAAATATTGGATTCGATTATGATGAAAAATAATCGATGTATCAACTATATTCGTAAAATAAATTTCGATCTTTGTAGTATCGGAATGTACAATATCTATTTCGATCATATATATATGATAATCGTTAGCAATCCTACCGATTATCCTAATTTTTTGTATCTATATAAAAACCAAAATGGTATCATTATTGGTGATTTCAATGTTTACCATCGCCAATGGATTTCTTCAAAATCTTCCTAAGTCAGTGAAGCTTCCTAACTCGCATGCCTGACCAACTTGGAGGTGAATCTAACATTTCAGAGACCTTTTTATAATTATCAGTTCTGTCCGTCACCCAAATAAATCCGTGCATTTTCAAAGTTCCTCAGATTACCATCATCTTATTAGTACTATCACATTCACATCGCTTAGTTAAGCGAGCACTTGACACTTGACACTTGACACTTGACACTTGATGATACAAATTGGGAGGACTTGCCATCGTACTTTTTGGACTTTCCTTGCAATGATTACTGTTTCGGAGAGAGGAACCTCTCTTTGCGAGCTGAGATCATACCCGAAGAGATTCTCTCTAGCATGGAGTCGTTCATTCTGTATTATTTCCCCTAAGCTAAATTTCATTAGTCTTGGTTTAACTCTTCCTGTTCTAAAGCTTTCGACAGAATGAGCTCTCTTCAGAAATTAACATCATATTTATATTGCATGAGTGTTTATCAACATTTAAGATTTATGCTTCGGGATATTCTTTATTTTCTTCATATATGTTTTTCGTGTATCTTCTTCTTCTTCTTCTTCTTCTTCTTCTTCTTCTTCTTCTTCTTCTTCTTCTTCTTCTTCTTCTTCTTGCCATCGTACTTTTTTTCTTAGGTCGACTATTGAACACTGAGGTCACAAAAATGCATAAGGGATAATTGCTGTGCAAACAGGTTTTTCAGAAGTCCGAAATCCCGTTAAACAATTTGCGAAATGAAAGCTATGTCTTTCAACGCAAGAAGCATTCGTAACAAAATAATGAATTTTAGAAGCATATTGTTTACACAGAAAACTACGATATAGGATTACAAATCACCTGAAAACATGGTGCAAACTTTTTAAAGATCGTGATTTATTCAGAATTTTAAATTAATGGTTATAAGTTATTTTTCAAAGATAGAGCCAATAATAGGGAAGGGGGAGGCGTTATGATTTATGTTAAAGATATATATCAAACTACTCAGCTAGAAGTAGCTGATATTTATGAGATTGATATCATTGGAATTAAAATAGAAACATTGAATATAAATTTGAATTTAATAAACGTTTATCGTCCACCGTCCTCACAATCGGCCGTAGATGTAGCTTTGTATACCGAATTAAGCAAAATTTCAGAAGGGTATACAATATTTGTAGGAGACTTTAACTGCCCAAATATTAACTATAAAATTTACTTGATGCAGATCCCGAAGGAAATAGGTTACTAAAGTTCTTAGGAGAACATTTTCTTTATCAAATAATTGATTGCCCAACAAGAGGAAAACAATATTTGAGGCTACTAATAAGTGAGTCATTGAAACTGGTAAGAAGTTTTGAGGTTATTGAGCCTATTGGTAAAAGTGTCATAACATGATTAAATTTACCATTTACATTGAAAACAATACATAGCAATTATTTGAAAATTCCTGATTTTAAGAACGCAAATTTTAATGACTTTAAGGAAAGCTTATCTATATATAATTGGGATGAAATATTAACAGCAATGCAAAGTATAATGTGGGATACGTTTCTACAAATATTTTAAAGAAAAAAGTAAAAAGATTTTGTTCCATATAAATAAACGAACTTTACCATGTCAAAACAAGATGTGGAACAATGAAATAAAAGTTCTTTTTAATAATAGAAATAGGGGCTTAGTAAACTTTGGAAGACTTCCCCCTCAGTAGAAATAATAACCAATTACAGGTTGTGGCGCTCGAAACTGCAAAAGACTAATTTGATGCTATAAGAAACTATGAAATTAATATCGCTCATGAAAGTAAAATTAACTAAAAAGTTTTACAATTACGTCAATTAATAAAAGTTCCATTAAGGGAATCAATTGGACAACTACTGGACAATAACGGAACTAAAGTCGAAAACCAATTGCCGATGTGGCAAACATTTTAAATAACTTTTTCTCCTCAGTATTTACGAAAGGAAATCTAGATAATGTTCCTAACATGAAAGACGTACGGGATTTTCATACAGATAGTATTTTTAGATACATTTGAAATTTAGAAGAGGAAGTTGCTGTTTCAAAGTTGATAAGCTGTTATAAATAAATCACCTGGATCGATCGGATTTTATCGATGATCTAAAAAATTCTGAAAGAATATACTTAGTAAAACTCTGACGATGCGTTTCAATAAGTCATTTACAGAAGGGTTCAGTACGCCGCCATAATTTCAAACTTGCAAATATAAAACTCCTATTTTCAACAAAAGAGAATCGTAAAAGCTCCCCAATAATACAGACTCAATTTAGCTTAACATTCTATGTTGCAAAATTTTTGAAGCAATACTAACTAGTCAGTTAGTTAGCACATCTTGAAGATCATGATTTGCTACAAAAAAATTCCCACCACGCGTTTTAGAGAAATAGATCAGTGCGTTAACAAATTTACATAGAATTCTATTATGTGGATATTAAACGATGTAGATAACTATAAATCTTTTGATGTTATTTACCTAGATTTTCAAAACAGCATTTGATACCGTCCCCATGCAAGATTATTTGGAAAAGCTTGAGCCTCATGGTATTCGAGGAAGACTTTTAAATTGATTCAAATGGATTGCACCGACGACAAACCGAAGTCGTTATAATGGTGAATGCTCAGATTGGCGAATGTTATTCGTGGGTACCCAAGCGGTCTGTTCGCTGGGTCCAATCACTGTCTCATCTATAGTATGGTAAATGGAACATTAGATGATAATATTTTAGCAATATTTCGAATTTGCGGATGATACGAAAGCTTGGAAAGTCGCATAATATGTGAGACGACTATCAATTAGCTCCAAGCGATTTGAAACAAGATTGCTAAATTGGGCAAAAACATGCCAAATTGAAAAGTTTAACGCTGATGTTAATATCACTAACATCGCACAGTCAGACACACATGAGGTCATGCCAATAGAGCAGGCCGAGGAATTAGTAAAAACACTGAAAAAGGATCTCGGAGTATTAATTAATAAGGATATAAAGTTTGGGATTTAAAGTTGCTGAAGCTGTTAAGAAAGCAAATAAGCTCTAGGTTTATTGCCAGAAACTTTGAAAAAATCTAAAAAAATATACATTATTCCGTCTTTATAAAACATTAAGTTTGACCTCACTCTGAATACGCACGTACAGTTTTGGAGGTCCATACCTCAAAAGGACATAGAAAAAATAGTGAAGAATTCAAAAGAAGGGGCAACTAAATAATACCAGAATGAGGTTAAGTTCATAACGACAGACTTACGCGAATTGGATATACATTCTTTAGAAACAAGAGAATTGCAGAGGAAAATTGAATATTATATTTGCATTTTTCGAAAATATTTTGAAATATCGATTCAAGGCCATTCTTTAGATATGATTTTAACGATGTAACACGGAGGAAATGGGCATAAACTTTGTCATAAACGATTTCAAACCAATCTATAGCAAAGAATTTCTTCACTTACGATGTAAGTAAGTAGATGAAAAAGTGAACAGCGGCAACATCGATTTATTCAAGAAAAAGTCTAGATAAACAACACTTTAAGGAAATTGGGTCTGTGAACTTCGACTCATACCGAATCCTACTTTATTAAAACGATAGAAATAGATAAGTGTGAAATCAACATGAACTATTGAGATCATTTTGATAAATGTTAAAGTTACATCTTAAAAGAATATTGGCTCCAACTTATATTGAACAGGTTTTAATATTTTACCCCTTTAGAGGTAATTTACCGGCAAATGTATTACCGCTGTTTCTAGCGACTCTAAGACAAATCTGGTTGTGGGTTGCATTGATCACCACTATCATCTTAGTTAGTAGGAAGGGGCTTTCCGTTTCGTGTTGGTCATTTTTGACCACAGACTCCCGGAAACCTACCTGAGGCATTTTTGAGCCAAATTTTTTGACCTTTTTTGACCTTTTTGGGCCTTGACTTTTTTGAGCCCATTTTTTTACCTGCCCTTGACCTTTTCTGAGCTCGAATTTTTCTACCTAGCCCTTGACCTTTTTGGCCTTGACCTTTTGGGGCCTTTACCTTTTTTTCGACCAACCCTTTGATCTTCCAAGGGTCATTTTTGGCCGCACGGGTACTCTCTGTTTGAGAACCAAAATTTTTTCGGGGCCGGGGCGCCGAACCCTTTCTATTCTTAGTACAAATTTTTGAGAACCCTAATTTTTTAGAACCTAATTTTTTGAGAACCCTTTTTTTGAGACCCTAATTTTTTTGAGACCTATTTTTATGGCAACCCCAATTGTTTCGGCAACCCTATTTTTTGGCAACCCCTCATTTTTTCGGCACCCCTATTTTTGGGCAACGTTCAGAAGAAGGGTGTTGCGCCAAAACGGTTGCGTAAGCAACCGTTGTTCGTATTGCCCCCTATTTACGCCCCCTAATTTTTTTTCGACCGTGGGCAATTTTTGCCCACGATAATTTTTGGCTACCCTTTGATCTTCTGTGGGTCATTTTTTGGCCCACGTCATTATTTGGTTACCCTTTTGTCGTTCCAGGGGTCATTTTGCACCACGGTAACTTTTGGCTACCCTTTGGTCTTCCATCTGTCAATTTTGGCCCACGGTAATTTTTGATCTCCCTTTAGGGGCTTAGCCCTATTTTTCGATGTCTTTACCTTGTTTTGACCATTGATAATTTACGGCTTAATCCTTGCCATATACCATGGGTAAAATTTGACCCACGGTAATTTTATGTCCTTCCTTTAGGGACTTAGCCCTCCTTTTTGATGTCTTAACCTGTTTGACCATGATATTTCGTCACTTAACCTGGCCAGTATAACCATGGTCAATTTTGACCCGCCTATACTTATGGCTTTGATTGGTCTCAATCACCGTAAGCGAGTACCTGTTATGAAGTTCTATTAGTGTGTCCTATGAGTATTAGATGAGTGCCAGGTGGGTGCCAGGTGAGTGCCAACGAGTGCCAAATGAGTGCCAATCGAGTGCCAAGTTGAGTGCAATGGAGTGCCAAAGTGAGTGCACATAGTTGCCAAGTGAGTGCACATCTAGTGCCAACTGAGTTGCACTTTTTCAAGCCTTATTCGTGCCTACCCCGAGCCTAGAATTAAGCCTATAAGGGTATCTACCCCTAGGTAATAAGGTCACTTGAGATCGAATGGTGTACATTTTACAATCTGCTGAATGCTCCTAACATCGAGTTAGTACTTTTCTAACCTTATACGCAATGACTGAATATATATCTAAAGAGCTACACGATTTGAAGACAAGTGAATTCGCAAACTTTCCGAGGTCGAGTCCGCGTCCGACAGGCTAAGGCCCATCGCGAACAACCGCGGCCGCGTCTTGCGCCCGCAGGCGCAAAATGTACCGCGTAACCGCCGCCGCGTGCCGCAGGCGCAAAATTTACCGCGCTAAACCGCCGCCGCGTGCGCCTGCAGCCGCAATATTTCGCGTAACCGTCGCCGCGTGCGTCCGCGACGCAAAATTCCCGCGTAGAACGATAAATATGATATCAAGGTAAACTATTCAAAGAATTTCTTTTCAAATATACTATTGAGTCATTCATTTTTTACTACAATTGGACGAAATTTTATTAAAAACAATATATTTTAAACAGAATAAGCAGTAAAGCAGTACAACAATAGAGGTGTTATTACCTAACACTTAGGGGTTATAATGCTTTTGTTTTACTGCTTACTGCTTTTAACTTTCTGCTTTACTGCTTTAACTCTCTGCTTTACTGCTTTAACTCTCTGCTTTACTGCTTTAACTTTCTGCTTTACTGCTTTAACTCTCTGCTTTACTGCTTTAACTCTCGCTTTATGCTTTTACTCTCTGCTTTACTGCTTAAACTCATATAATTACAGTACCTATAAAGCAGATAATCAGTAAAACAATAGCAGGTGTGGACATAACACCTGGGATTAGATGCTTTTGTTTTACTGTTTTACTGCTTTAACTTTCTCGCTTTACTGCTTAACTTTCTGCTTTACTGCTTTAACTTTCTGCTTTACTGTTTTAAGTCATATATTTATTAACATTATGTTTTCTTTTATATTTTTTATTTTTGTTTTATTACTTTTTATTTATTATTTATTATTTCTATTTTTATTTTTGTTTTAATACTTTTTTATTTTTAATTTGTATTTAAGAATAAAAACCCACAGAGTTTCTGTTATATAACATTTTATTTTAATAAATTGTACGAAATTTTATATTAAAACATATATTTTACTGCTTTAACATATATTTATTAACTCTCATTATTCATTATCTACTTGAAGAGTATGGATGTGGAGAAATTTACGTTTCCGAAGTCCAGCTACAGTTATGTAGCTGGGCCAACATTGATGTGTTAAAAACCTTTACGATTATTAACATATTTTTTAAGGCAAATGGAGATTCTTTTGAACAAAACCCTGTAAAAAAATTAATATGGTGTTATAATGTTTATCAGGAAAAATCTAAAGAATATAAAGATGTTATTCATTTTCATGAAGGCATATACGATATTAGATCGCTGGACAATATACAGGGACAAAAATTATTGTATTAGATGATTTAATGCACAAATTGAATTTGGAAATAGCAGAAGCGTTCACAGTTTATTCTCACCATCTAAATATCTCGGTGTTTTTCATAACACAGAATATTTTTTATCAAAGCAAGCATATGCGCAGTGTTTCTTTAAACACTCAGTATTTACTGTTGTTTGGACAGAGAAGAGACATGAGTAAAATTAATGTATTGGCAACTCAAATGTTTCCTCTTCAAAGGAGAGTTTTTAAAAGTATATAAAGAGGTTACTTCGTTCCCCCACGGTTTGATGTGTTAACTTCACCCCAAAAACACGCACAGAGTTGCTGCTCCGTACCAACATTCGGCCCTATGAGATAGAAACTATACATACCTGAATAATTAGTGCTCTAGTGCAAGTATTTACCTCTTATAAAAAAATTTTAAAAAGTTGAAAACCATCTGAAAAACGTAAACTAATTAGGGAGGATGAGAAATTCATCCAGTGTTATGTGAAGTCTTTTAACATCTTATAAAAGGAAATGTATCCTTTAAACAGGCCTCAGAAGGTAAAGCTGCGTCGTCATAGAAACATCTTTAAAAAAAACTCTCCCAACATAAATTTAGAAAAATTAAAAAGACAGTTACTAGAGAGGAGGAGGAGTATTCCTGCCATTACTTTTCTCCGTTATAGCTGCCCATGATAACTAAAGTGGATTGTCCCCATAATGAAGAGGTTGCTGTTACTTCCATTCAATTGAGATTGAGAAAATGAAGGTATTAATAAGTACAGCATCTGTACACATTCAGTTCCTCAGATCATCATTCACAACCTCAATATGACAAGTTATTGCCGCACACTGCGCAGAATCCACAATCACAGTTTCCATCATTACACAACCGTTCCATACACCCAGATATACAGCCCAATGCATGAATTACACCTCTTTCACATCAGCCGCAACAGTTGCACCAACAGAATCCTTATATTAGTGAACGACTCATTATCTTTTCAGCAGCCTCTACCTCCTAAGCTTATATGATCCTAAAGTTGAAACAGATAACCAAAATGAGAAAGAAGTGACAGGATATTAATTTCAGACAATTAACATCCATTGAGAAACGCATTGTTACCAGGATGCCAATAACAAAAAATTGATAGATCTTAAGGACTTGCACCTACATCCATCCCTACGTATCCCGTTAACCGATGATGTAGATATACCTTATGAAGTAAAACTTGAAGTGAAAACATGAAGATAAAATTTTAAAAAATATCTAAATGGGGAGCTTACCTATTTGAGTGCGTAAATCAGGAATAGCTTTATATAATATTTAAAAGACCAATTAACTTTGAATGAAGCTGGGGCAGATCGTTATTGATGATGAAATAGTTAAGGGATCAAATATTGTGGAATTGATAGCTGATCTCTCACGTAACTGGAAGAAAGGTCCTGTAAAAGGATGGAATGATATCAAACAAGAACTTCAGACTATTAATTTTCCCAGAAGTTTAATCTTAAATACAAGCCGATTAGCAGACTTAGATAATATCCCCGTTACGCCAAGACCTGATTCAAGTCCGGCACTTCTTACGCGTCAGATAAATTTAAACGTGTTACCAGAGGCCGAATAAGAAAAACACCTTATAATAGGCCTAGTTGGATTAAATCGTAATTATTGTATTATCATATATATTTAGTTGTAATGTTTGTGTATAAATAAATGTTATTTTTCTCTTTCTTTATCCCCTGTGACCTAATATCACATTTTTTTGACAAATTAATTTAATTATTATATATATTATATATATATATATTATATGAATATATATATATATATAATATAATATATATATTTTATATATATATATATATATATATATATATATACGTATATTTATATATATAACGCTTCCACGTGCGTCAGTATACAAACATGGAGGCGAGGAGGTAGTTGATAAGGATACTTCAATCTTGAGGGAGCCAAATGTTTTGGAGGTTTCACTAGGTTTGCTTTAAGGTATCCTGATATTGAGAAAAAGAGTTAAAAGCATATTTAGAGGGTGAGGAGGCTTTTACTCTACATAAACGTGTAAGAAAAAAATTTCCTACACGGAAAACGATATTTCTCCGCAGCTCGATAGCATTATGGCAGTTAGATTTATCGGAAATTATTAAATACAGCTCTTATAATGAAGCTTTCATATATACTTTTTACAATTGACGTATTGTTTTACCTATTTCTCAGTGAGACGGATACACACCTGAGATTTGCAAGTGTAGCTGGATGCTTTGTACTTGTAACTTATAGAGACGAGCGGAGAACCCCAAATCATTTGGGACAGATTCAGGAAATGGGAATTCAAGGGGCGAGAGTTCAGGAGACTTCTCTGGAGTATGGTAAATGCTTTACACTACATTTTCGAACAAAGCCGGCAATAGTTGAAAGAGTACGGCGTACTATTAAAGACGCATGCATAGGTATTTTACTAAATGAATACTTTTAAATATCTGATATACATGGACGATCTGCTATTCTTATAACGGTCTATACCATAGAACTATAAAGTCATCTCCTTTAGAAATGTCAAAAACTAGAGCAGGAACCCCTTTTCCTGTGAAAAGCATACACACTAGAGATATTGTAGGAATAAAGGTAAACGATTATGTAAGAGGTTCTCGAACAGAAGAAAGGTTTAGAAAAGGAAATGAATCCGGTTGGACTACGGAAGTTTTTAAAGTGCACAATATCCGACCATTCAGTCGTGAAAGTTTAAAGTTATATTATCTGAAAGATTTAAATGGTGAGAAAAATAAAAGGCGGATTTTATTAAAACAAGAAATTACAAAAAGTAAGGTTAAATCTGTAACTCATGAATATAAAATTGAGCAAATATAGCTACGAGAGAAACAGGAAAAATAACAGTATTCTGTGAAATTGGAGGGGGTTATCCTTGCTACCGTTTAATACTTATATAAAAGCAAGTGAAGTTAAGAAATATTAATCAGTTGTCATTTATAATCATGGAGAGTGTAGACCACTTCTATTTAACTCTTCCGTTTTC
>JABUQX010029322.1:0-11063 GCA_015478945.1 Trachelipus rathkii | reverse complement strand
GTATCTATTTTATGTTTTATCAGCTTGCATAGACCTATATCGTCTGAAGTTTGAGCAAATGCTTCTTTGTGTTTATTTAATATCTCCATAACCTTTAACTGTTCACTTGTTTGTAAATTATCTAAATTTATATCTGCTAAGTCAAAAGTTTTTTCTTTACTTATCAAGTCTGGTACATTAATTTCATGCTCTTCTACTGGATATATATCACCAATCAATTCCTTTTTATTTAATATAACATCGTGGTCTAAGTAATTCGCTACAGTAAAAGGCGTTTGTAACTCATCATTAACACAAGCTAAAGTATTTCCTATCTTTATTCCTTCTAGTCTGCAATTGGGTTCAATGATTGTTTTTATTTTTCCAAAATTCGTTTACTTTACCATAAGTTTTCATAAACGATCTTGGGGGCAATATAATTTTTTCTCCATTATTACTTTATCAAAGGGGTTTTTTTTTTTTGAAACATTATAACAATGGGAGTATTGATTATTTAGATAAATGATAGGTTGTTTTTATGTTTATTTATATAAATAAATTCTTTATTTAAATCGAATGAGACCTTTCCTAGCCTTTTCAGTACATCTCTTCCTATTAATATGTCACCAGGAAATTGTGTTGTTTCCAGAATATGTATCTCATGTATTAATTTAACTTTAAAAATTTTTAAATAAAAAGGAACCTTTAAATTTTCTCCAAACACGCTCGTGACTTTTATATTAGACCTTTTAATATGTTTACAATTAGGATCCATTTCAAATAATTTAGAGTAGGTGTCACGTGACAAAATAGAGATTGAAGATCCAGAATCGAAAAAAGCTAAATGTTTGATGGAATTAACGTCGATTTCTATAATGGGACTGTCAACGTTGTCTGAAAGGGATCGCTTTATTAGTTTTTTGGATGATTAGGGGGATTTGTGTGTCTCTGGTGTAATTTTGAACAATTAATTCTTATATGACCTTGTTCATTACAGTGATAACATATTATTGGTGTATAAGGATGTCTAATATTTGGTGCATATTGATTATTAGAAAATCTATTAAATGAAGTTTGCTGATTATTAGGGAATCTATTATTTGGTGTATATTGATTATTGGGAAATTGATTGACTAGTGATTGAAGAATATTTACGTTATTTATCATTCGTTTATTGGGAACTATTTTCTCGGCCTTTAATGGTCCTGAAAAACCGTATCTGTTCGGAGAACCGATCAGTACCCAACGTAGAGAAAACTCAATGCCTTGAGAGTAGAAAAACTGATCTCTTACTTCGCATCAGAAAAACTAATACAGATAAATGCTCAAAAACAATATCTACTGAGAAAACTGAATAATATAACTAATAATCAGAAAAACCAATGATGTGAAAAGAAAACTTTTAGATTGTCATGGGACTATTCTTTCCTTATGTAGAACAGAGAGGCTGATTGCAACAAATGTTTCATCTGAGGTTAGGAAAATAAATTTAGAAATTTTCAAAGTTATAATATAATATATAATAATAATATAATAATAAGAATTTTATAATAATAATAATAATAATGAAATAATAATATAATATTAAATAATAAGGGGTCATTTATAGGTCGTTAAAGTTATTGGAATGGTGGATTCGATGTAGCAAAAAGCTCTATATATGGGAACCATCGAATTATTCAATACTAACAAGATGATTCATAGTGAGATATAAGTGTTAATATCAATAAAAGTTCCGACTAGAAGCGGGGAAACCATAAGATGGTTATATACCCTATCAAAAATTATAAATTTTTAATAGAAGTTTGACTATCAACATTGGGTGAAGTGGAAATCTTTTTATTTAATTATACTTTATTTTTTTATTCTATATTCTGCCAAACATTAATTATTTATCTCTCTATTTATAAACTATATATATTATATATAATAGTAGTTATATATAAATTAATATATATTATATATATATATTATATAATATATATTTATATATAAATGAAGGTGTAATGTCTCAAAAATATATATTTTTTATATAAAAAATGGGAGAGAAGAGAGGAGAGAGATGAAGAGAAGAGGATGAGAGATATTAGTTACTATGCTTACTATTTACATAGGTATAGGATAATTTTTTTATTGCTCCGTTGTTTAATATAGACTACTTAATACTGATATGGCGTTGTTGTTATATAGTTTTACCAGCTTAGCTTAAGACCGATTTTATTTTTAAAACTTACCTTTAATTCGAACACAATGGAACCAACGTACCCACGTAGCGGTTTTAAGAGAATTTGAATTTTTTTCTAAATTCTTAACTTTTGAAAGAGATAAATTTTCCTAGAAAAGTTAATAATTATTATTTTGTTAAACTACCATTTATTTAACTGTATTTGGCGGTCAATTGGACTAAATTATTTTAGCAGACAATTTTAGTTTTATTTTTTATTATATTTTTTATGATTTCCATTTTAAAGCACAAAAAAAAATTGGAAATTATTGAAATAGAAATATGAAGCAATGAAAACGAACTACTAAATATACCGTAGTATTTCAAAAATTCGTGAAATTTTATTATTATATACATAGGTATATTGCAATGGGTTATTAGATTTGGATATTAATTTTTTTAAGAAAAAGCATTTATATTGTGATTAATTTGATGATACAATCAATGTTAAAGGAAATTTTTTTTTTTGACAAATTATTAATTAATATTTGGTATTATAATTTATAATAATAGTAATTATTGTTAATCAACCTGATGAATGAAGAAGGTTTAAAGAGAAATATAATGAATAATGGCATAAAGAGAATGATTTTTAAATACCCATTAAAAAATGGATAAAAAACCATTTTTTAGATACCTTGATCACCAAATTGTATATTTAATGAAATTATTTTAGGGTTAGATTAGGGTTGAGTTCAAGTAATAGCATTAGTAAGTTAGACTCTGGTATATCAGTACGTTATTACAATGTTCATACTGCTAATATTCGTATTTATTAATAATAATAATTATAATAATATTAATGCTATAAACCAATAAGAATTGAGTACATTGAGGAGCTTTTAAGCACCTTATTTAGTCAATGAGTCTGCGAATGTTGAAGTAAGGTTTAGGGAAGTTTTCATAGGGGGTGAGAGTGATGGTGGGAAGACGTGGGCGAGCCCCCGCGAATAGAATCTGTGTGTAGGATCTTTTGAACACGTAGAATTTGTTCAGGTGACAAATCATTGAGAGTTGGGAGGAGAGGCGCGCTTCGACTCTAAGAGAAAAACTGTAATCAATTGTTATGTGAAGCATGAGGCAGGACGTCTGGTGGAGAAGTTGGCTTGAGCGGATGACAGATGTAAGTAATCATCTTAGCTCCGTTAATGCCGAAAGAAGAACTTGAATCATGTAATACATATATTCTATTCATGTTTGATTTATATATAATCATATATAGTATTATATTAAAGGATGTGAATTGCTGTTGAAAATAATAATATATATATATATATATATAATATAATATATTATTATATAATATATTATATATATATATTAATATAATTATATATATTAATATATATAATATATTAATATTATGGAACAACAGCATTCAATCTAAGAAATTTCTAATATTTACCAACTACAAATTTAATGTTTCTACTTCATTATCTATTAATAAATAATATACTCTTAATTTGCTTTTATAATAATAATTGATTTATTTATTATAATTATTATTAAAAATTATAATTAAGATTAAGCATAAAAAATTTTGATAACCTTAAATAATTTAGGGAAGGGGTCTAAGGGTAATATATATTATTAAATATTATATATATATATATATATATATATATATATATATATATTATTAATTAATATGATTAATATTATATAATATATATTATTAATAATTATATATTACGTATAATTATTATCCCAAATAAAATATTTCACTCAGCTTTTTTTTTTTAAAAAATAACTAATATTTTAATATTATTAAAAGTGTTAATTTGTATTAATATTATATATATATTTATTTATTAATATGAATATATTATTCTCAGTATACTTATTTATATCATTGGATTAATATTTTATATGTCCGTTTACCATACTTTAATATAGATTTATAAGTTTAAAAGAATGTTCATAATTTAACAAAACATTTTCAAATAAATAAAAAAAAAAATATATAGAAAAAATAAATATAAAATAACATTTATTAATAAATATATATAATATATAAAATAACAAAACATGATTTACAATATTTTATAATGAATATAACCAGCTCGCTAGCTATATATATATATTATATATATTCTAGATATATATATATATAGAATTTAAAACTTATCATTGATTTACTTTTGTCTATCTATCTATCTATATTACTTGACATCTAATATTATGAAATATAATAAAATATAAATAATACATTAGATGGATGAACTAGGTTCTTAAAAATAGAATAAATAGCATCTGCCAGGTTCCTTCATTTTTTCTCTGTTGGTCTAGTGATTTGTGATATAAAACTCGCGCAGTAAGTTCACTCAGAAGAAGCTGTCTCTTTCCCATGCTAACAGTCTCGCAGTAGGAGTTGGTGATTGATGTAAGCTCGCTCTTTATGTTAGTCCAGACAAGCTATTGTGTGCAGGCCTTCTAGCGTGTACTCTTGTGTTATTTTTTTTTTGTTTTTTCATTTTTCTGTGATACTTTTATCGATAGGCTCTTCTCAATATTAAGCTATTCGTAACCGATTAGTAAAAAATTTCAACTCTTTTTTCAGTGCAGAGCATAAAGAAATTGAATATTTATAAGTTTATGAGATTTCAAAATTGGAATATTACAATTGTACAAGTTTCATCTTAGTCGTGAATGAAAAAGTTCGACTATTTACGACTTAAAGTCTTACTAATTAATCATTAAGTACAATATGATAAGTAAGGTTATAGTTTTTCTAAATAATACTTTTTGTAAGACTTCTGGTGATGAAAATGGCTTGAGAAGGTCATGTTAAAATCATTGAGAATAAGTGTTTGGTGAGTCTCTACAATCTCATTACGCAGATTATTGTTCTAGGATGAATTTCTTACTTTTTATTTTTGTCTTCTTCGTGAAAATATGTCTGTAATATCAATGGACAATCTATTAGCAATAAAGCATGCATCGATATGAGTTATTAGCTTTTATATTGTATTAGATTTCTGTGTGTAGAGGTATACCTTGTAGATTGGTATAAATCATAATCAATAATGAATAACGGTGTAGTTATGTTGATATCTATGTGTCTAATGTGTGTATATTGATTATTTTTATCATTTCGTTTATTTGATGTGTGAGTCTTTTTATAGATCTTTCAGATATATAATATAAGATAATTTAATGTGTTTACTACAGGGATTTATTTTTGAAAGTGTGTTTAGAGATATTTATTAGGTTAGAGATAATATGCGCTTAATTGTGATAATAGGCTATTGTATAGGTGTTGGTTAAGGGTTTAAGAAATCTTCTAAAATTGGCGAAAAGTTAGTTGTGAGTCGCTTGTGGTGAGATTAGTGTAGGTCGTAAGAAAGTCAATTTAAACTTGGCTAAATGAAGTGGTTATCAAATGAATGTGGCCCATCTTTTGGTAGAAATTATTTCTAAATTCATAATTGTCTATGTGTTTTATATTTTTCCGAATAACAACTTAGCTTGAAGTATTACCGACTCCGACTATACTGTCGACCTCTTGGAAAATTATTACGATACTCGACTCCACCCTTCTTCAAGGGTTGCGACTTCCCGTGAGTAAACGCACATCTTCACAAAAACTACCGAGCTCCTCGCAGACTCGACTCCGATTTTTGACGGTCAAACTCCTGGTTGAGAACATCATAATTATTAACTAAATGAAGTATAAAGAGATGGTAATTTATAGGACAACAATGAATTGGTGTAATAGGAGGACAGTGGGGGTTTAGTTAATGTAAAATTACCTACGAATTGTAGTAACTTTCTCTTCGTTAGAACGATCTACTGTGCATAAGTCGAGTGTGTAGGAAAATATCCGACTTCATGTCAAGCTAGAGATAGAGTTCTGTCCAATTTACATTAATTTAGAATCTATCATCCAATTTGCTCCTGGCAAGTCTGGTAAAGCGTCCTGTCGATAGAGTTTAGTTCATTCGAATGTGTGGATGGTATCTACCACTTCGTGATATCGTGAAATAATCACATAATTATCACCAATACGAAATAGCTGTTCTGACAGGGAAATTTTTTAGGATGGATAAATTTAATGTGATATGTGCAACTTTAATATTTACATACTCATGAGATGAAAAACGTGATATAGTTGTACAGTTCTATTGTATCAATTTTATGTAGGTATCTCCGGCTTTAATCTATGTATTCCCCTGAATTATATTCTAATGTATATATATATATGGATACTACATTTGAAACATAAGCATTGCACTCTCTTGCCTTTATGATCACACAGTCATTGTTTTGCTAGCAAAGGCTAAGACATCAGGAGTAGTTGATCTCGTATTATATTGTGGAGCCATCTAATAATTATCCAAGTTTTTTTCTTCTGTCACTCAGACCAGGAAAACATTGAGCAACTTATGAGCGATAGAGAAGCATTTCACATATGATAGGTCTAGATAGGCTTCAAAATTGTTTATATAATCAAACATAGTTGTTGTGTAGTGGATAGTAAAAGTTAACGATGATTTCATCCTTGTTACAAGTGGATTCTACAGTATACGTATGTTTCACTTGATACCTGGGCTGATGTCAAGTGATTATCTCACTCGGTCGTCACTATCTCATTTGGGTTCCTAAAGTGTTATTGTCCTTTAGTCTGTTCAGAGCTCGGATAGGAAGATGGTTCCAAAGCACAGTGAAGAGCAGGGAGATATGTTGGTGGAAACTGCTTGCTGACGGCATAATGACATTTTGAGGTTGAAGCATTATAACACCAGTTGTACCGTATGAGTATTGTAGCCTCTCAAAACTGTTCTCGTGAGTAGTTCCACATATCGCATCTCTCAAAATGCCCGCTAAGCAAAGTACCCTAATAGGAGGCAGAAAAATTCAGAGAGGAAAGTAAATAAGTAAACTGACCAGGAACGTAATGCTTGCTGTGTAACAAACCGACAAGAAAGAATTTTAAGAACTGTTTGGCAAGGGAAGCTCTCAATTAAAAGTGCAAGCCATGCAACGTAATTACGTGTTTGGTCTGCGTGATTATGCCCACTGAATTTAGCGAAAGTAGGCCTGTTGATACCTTTCAGCAAATGGCTAAAATACACAGGGTTACCATCGTAGAATGGGAAGGAAATCGCCGCTCTGTTCTCTGTTACGATAAAATGTTAGTCTTGTGCAATGAGATCATGTATGTTCACTGTTTTAGTTTGATTTGATGCAACCTCGCGAAATCCGAGAAGAAATAATCACATGGCGCAGCAAAGATTCGGAACGCAAATAATTTATAGCAACTGACTTAGGTAAAATCTGTATTGAGTAAAACATTGTTTGGACGAGTCGACTGTATATTCAGAATGGTATGATAGACATATCCAGGTCATTGGGAGCCACACATGTAGATAGTACTAGAGTTCCACATGGCTTAGAATATACCGACTGTCAGTGAAAATTTGCGTTGATAAAGTATTGCTAACGTCTATTACAAGCTGCGTGTGTAATATGAATTAGTGCGCTTCAATGAAATTTTGTCATTCCTTTAGGTGTTTGGGAGATATGTAAAAAATAGAGACGTAATTATAATTATGATGTTTTGCTACTCTAAGAAAACGGAGTGTAAGATACAAGCAACGAGATTATATATGGAATCAGCACCTCCGGATTACTATATATGGTAATAAATTTTCCATCTAAAAAAAATTTCTATCTCTATATATTTTATTGGGGATTGTCTGGTTGTAATAATAATTATAAAGTATTTAATTTTTATTATCCTAAAAAATATTTAATAAATAATAGTAAATTATATTTATTGAATAATTTAATAATAAATAATTCAATAATAATAATTGCATAAATAATTAAATTAATAGTGTAATTAATTCTTTAAAAATAAGTAATGTATAATTTAGAATTATATGAATTAGCATTAAAACATTTGATATCATCAATGAACTTTTCGAAAACTTTTGGGAAATTCTATTATCTTGACAATTCATCGAATGTTATACATCTCTGATCAAATTTGAATCTGTTAATTAAAATTGTCTTAAACTTTGTGCGTGATATGACGGCACTCTCGATTTACATTATTTCAGGCCCACACGCGAAGCATCTAATCAAAAGGGCACGATGCTCGATTACACCATCAGGTACGGGTTGCTATTGTCTAGAGATTGGGAGATTCATTCTTATTTATAATGGTAATTAATAATATAAATTAGTTGAAAAAGTACCTCAGTTAAATAAAGTAGATATGGTTAATAATTTTGTTGCTAATCAATAATAATTAATAAAATTAAATAATAATAATATTAATGAATATAATAATAATAATAATATAATAATATATATAAATAATTATAATTATATAAATAAATAATAAAATAATATAATAATAGTAATAATAAATAGTGATAATGATAGATAATAGAACTAGATGATAATATTAAGATTAATGGTAATTAATAGTAAGTAATATAAATAATAATAATTAATTTAATATTAATAATAATAATATATATAATATATAATATAATAGTAATAATAATATAAAATTATTAGTGATAAAATAGTGTTAATGAAAATAGTGCGTGTTAATAATTAGAATAAGTATTAATGTTAGTGATAATACTGTAGTCGATAGTTAAGTGAATATGATCAATTAATGATAGGATGTATTAATAATAGTAGTGATATTTATATTTGCATATATATGTTGTGTATTGAGTATATGTATTTAGGATTATGTGATGTGTATTTATGTATATATAATTATAATTATATATATATATATATATTATATATTATATATATTATAATATATATATATTTATATATATATTATTACATTATATATATTATATTATTCTATATATATATATATATTTTAAACATATTTATTTATTTATATAAAAAGGCGCCGCTAGCTAGTGTATAGGAGCCACTCGAATCCACCAACAATAAATAAGACATACCCGAGTGTTACAATGTATAAAACATTGTAATAATTTCATTCGATCTAAGATGCATAGTCTACGACGGAAAGTGTTTACTCACGAAAGCTATTAACCTCAGAGTGATAGGTATATAGTAGAAGAATTCAATTATTTTAATGGGTTCGGAAAAATACTTTATTTTATTAGAATGTGAGTGATGTGTCTATCCTATAATATATGTGTGACTAAATGTTTTTTTCCGTCCTATATAAGTTTTAGCTCGTTGTAAAGAATATCGTTAATGTATGTGATAAATAGCAATTTGTATAACTAAACACTTCCCTTATGTTTATTATATATGGTTTCTTACTAAAATTTTTTATTTTATATATCTTGAAAAAAATTGTATTTTTTTATTTGTGTATTTAGTGTTAGTTAATATAACATTGTATTTAATAATATCATAAATAAAGTCCTTATTTAGGGCTCTAAATTAATTGTAAATGTATATATTAATTTAATAATAACATTATTAGTATATATATATAAGTTAAATTTATCATCAATATATAGTATTTTATTTTTATTGTGATATTTTATAATGATATAAAAAATTACGATTACACTAAAATTTTAATAGTGACTAAAATAGCTACATCAGCAAAATACTATATTCTATTATATATACTGACTTATTATAATTTGTATCAATTTTCAATATGAAAATAATACATTATTTTACTGTCATAATGTGCTGAATTAGTTATTACACTTATTTAAAAATCTTACTAATTTAATAATGATATGTTGAGTATATTATGTGAATATACAATATAAATTTATTTGATAATGTTGTAAATTATATAGGAAATAATCGTATTAAATAATAAACTTATAGATTATAATATTTATTTTTGAAGAGTTTTCATATAATAGTGTTTATTGTTAGTTAGTGTGTATATATGTATAATTGTGATAATAAAATTTTTATATATGATGAAATAGTAACGTGAATATATATACGCATTATAAATGTTTAGTAAGATTTAATATAATATATAATTATTTTATTGATAATTAAAACATTGGATATTTCTAAATGTTAGATGTGAATGTCGTAGTGTGTAGTATTTTTGATGGGAGTATTATATACATAATATATATTATTATATTTCTAAAAATTGTTAACTTTACTTGTTGTCGTTATATTATATTTATATGATTACCTCTCTTCCATATTAGATAATATAAACTGTAATATTAATAAGAATAAGCACAATTATAAAAAATTTACATCGTTATTAATCATGTTTTGTCTATGATTCTTTATTGTATTATCTCAATATTTAGCATAATTACATATGAAGCAATTATTTCTCCCTGATGAACAGTAAATTACACTAATGGGCTACCTATTAAAGTAAATTCACTCGATATAAAGAGATCCTATCATACGATTGTTTATGATATAGGGATCTTACGCAGCGGGAAGATATTATTATTAATATGTATGAAAGTTTAGGATAATATCGTTACTAATATACGAGTTCCTAAATACTCGTAATGTGAAAATTAGAGTAGTAAGGATAGAGATAACAATATAATCTTTTAAAGAGTTAATATTTTTTTTATTAGTTCAAACTAGTCCTTCATCTTTATTGATGTATTAATAATTTTATTGTATATAAAGTAATATATATATATATATCATTAGTAAGATTATATGATAGTATATGGAGTAGATTTCGTAATAACTTAGTTACAACTAGTCGAGAGTTATATGATGTAACGCTTAATTAGTCAACAACTTGCAGGATATAATAAAATAATTATGAATTAATTCACTTAAGTCTAATGTAGGGAAATTGCTTCTATTTGAAATACATAAATATAATTATTATTTAATTCATATAGATACTATGCATTGATATTAAACTTATCTTTTATCAAATAAA
>JABUQX010029321.1:37500-47500 GCA_015478945.1 Trachelipus rathkii | reverse complement strand
TTTGTTTTAATGGTTTACTGCTTTAGAGTCATTAATATGTACTTTCTTGACCCTCAAGCAGCAAAGCAATAAATAAATATTGCATGGTCGGATGAGAGAGGGGCTTGTATAAGGTGTTTGTGTTACTGCTTTACTGCTTTAGAGTCAATAAAGTGCATATTTATTGACCCTAAAGCTGTAAAGCAGTAAAGCAATAGCGCATGTCCCGAATGGCGAGGGGCTTGTACGGGGTGTTTGCGCCACTGCTTTACTGCTTCATGGTTAATGAAGTACACATTTTTTAATAAAAAAAATTATTTTCTTTAGAAAATGCATATGTTCAATAATGAAATAGATTTTCTGAAAATAAATATATTTTTAAAATAAATAACAACTTTAAACAAAATAAAACATGAAACAATAAAATTTTAAACGAAAGAAAATATAATAGTTTAGGTTTACAAAAAAATTTGTGAAAACATAATTGTCGCATATTGAAAGAAAATAATGTACTCATATTTTTTTTTTTTTTTTTAATGATCAAAGTTTAGAAACCGGGTTATATGAAAAGAGAATAAAAATATAAATGTATATGTTTGAAAAGAAAATGAGCATACAAATTATTAAGGTCATAGTTTAAATGAAAATACATTTATTTATTTATTTAGAAAACGGAATAACGTTAAGATGCGTTCACGCATCAATGTTACGCTTGCGGGTGCACGCGTCGGTTTGCGCCTGCTGATGAGTTCGTGTTGAGGTTTCACACCACTCGTTAAACAAAATAATAATAATAATAATAATAATAATAATAATAATAATAATAATAATAATAATAATAATAATAATAATAATAATAATAATAATAATAATAATAATAATAATAATAATAATAATAATAATAATAATAATAATAATAATAATAATAAAATTCAATAAGACTCACTGACTTTGGGGACTACTACTGCAACTGTTAGAGAACCGAAACCAGCGTATTCGATTTCGACCAGCAACATTGATGTAACACATTATGCAAATCAAAGGCAAGTTTTGAATTCAAGCACCGCACTACCCTGGCTCAGCTCACACTCAATCTCTTTCCTCAGCTATGCACTCTGTACTTCATTTGTTGTGAAGTCCCACCCTGGGGATCTGAGACACCCTGGAGGAACTTGAAACATTGAAAATCAAGTCCTACGGGGTCTTAAACATAGGGAAAGGTAAACCAAATGAACTATTATATGATTATTTCAAGATTTGACTCCAACTGCGGCTCAGGATCCGGTTCCGTGATTCGCATCATGGACCTACTCAGAATTCGACGCCTTCCCTGACTCAGAAGCATTTCGGCTGCTTATTTTCCATCTAACTATGGCCATAACCACCATCAATAAGGATCCCAATTTTGAAAGAAATACGATCAAAAATACAAACTTGAACCCCAACCTTATGACTCCTTTCCGTATATATAGTTGCTAGAGCTAAGCCCCAAATACTTCAGTGACCTCAGAAACGGGTTCCTCGACCTTGGAAACCTATACTTTGACATCTCAAGTGTCAAAATCTACTGATGTAAGGGAAATTCCCAAGTCAGCTGCTGCAATGACTTGTATTTCGTGCCTGTTTAGATATCCGAAACCGTTGAAAGTGGGGTCACTGACCTTAGAAACCAATAATTTGGCGTCTCAAACGTCAAAATCTAATGGTGTGATGGAAATTCTCAAGTCAATGGTCGCCATGACTTGGATTTTTTACCATTCAAAAGCTCCAGAGCCTCCGAAATCGGTATCGCTGCCTTAGAAAAGCGTTGAAGCCCTTGGAAAGTGCCCCGTTGTCATGAAGTGCAGTGTTACCATTAGAAAAAATTGGGGTCTTGACCAAATCAGATGCTGACATGACTTAGTCAATCGTGCCCTGTGGAAAAAGAGTGCCAAAAGCTTAACATTGTATAAGGTCATCGCCATAACTTGGAGGGGGCGCCACCCCTTAAGGGGATACAGGGATACGTAACCTCTTCTAGGATGAAGTTACATTATATATATATATATATATATATATATATTATATATATATATATAATATATATGATATTATATATAGTATGTATATATATATATATATTATAATATATATATAATATTGTATATATATATCTAAATTTATATTAACTCATAATTGCAAATTCTTAATCCAGACGTCACGGAATTTCCTGCCTATTTTGGTGCACTGTCTTCTTTTTACATAAATTTCTACAACCTTGGCGGTTTTAAATCTAGTTTTCACATTATTGATCATCACCTCCCCTCCTCTAAACCTCATTTCTTATTCTTAAAAGAAACTCCAGTGCTTGAGAGTTCTGACAGGAAACCCTACTCGTTGACTCTTACTCTCTATCTTCAACTTTCTCACACTGGCTGTTGATGTGTCTATGCGTGCAATGATGTCTGTTCTCATATCTCTGATTTGGATTCTTCCGAGTTTTCTACCTTATGAGCTGAGGCTATCCTGTCAATCTACTAATAAATTTATCTGTTTTGTATATCTGTCTTCTCACTCTATTTATTATCCTAAATTTTGGACTAAAACTCCAAATTAGAAAACATTCTCATCTCTTTCCTCTGAAATCAATATTTTGGAGACTTCATTAAATGTTTGACACCTCCAATGACTTTACTCGAATTGAACTCAAGATTCAGCTGGTTTATTCATCTTATATTTCTTTAATAAGAATAATTTGAACAGATGATGGAGCTCTCTGTTCGAATACTTGTTCGTTTTGGAGATGATCCCATTATACTAAATCTTTATTTAACTATCAATTCTTTTATTTATTCTGTTAAACCCATCCCAACTCTGAATTCCTTCGACCATCTCCTTTCTCTATCCTTTTCTATCTATCTCCTCAAGTCCTATGCAGTAAAGGCCCCGGCCTACGGAGAGGAAAAGTTTTTGGCCCATAGGTGCTGCTAACTGGTCGAACTTTTGGTCGTACTTCTTTGATTTCCCATGAAATGGCTAATGTTTACCTGGGAAATGTTCCTCTGAGTTTGCTGAGTGCATTTTCGAGATAATTCTCTTTGGCGTGGAGGCGTACATTCCAATGTTTTCCTTTCAGCTAAACCAAAGAAACTTTGGTTTAACTGTGATTGTTCTTGAACTATTCACTACAGGGAGATCGCCTTCAAGAATTACCGTTATCTTCAAACTGCAGAAACTCACGCAACTTATATTTCATCCCGGAATTGTACAAAATCTATTCTTCGTAACAGTAAAAACTTTTGTCTCCGTAGAAAACGAAATAATCTTACTGGTTCCTCTTCCTCTCGTCCTTTCTGGTATTTTATTAAAAATATTAACTTTTCTTCTTCTTCTTTCCCTCCTTTAGTATCTTTCAAGGAAATAGCTGCCGTTTTACCCTCTGCTAAAGCAGAACTCATCTCTCAAACTTTTTGCTCTAATTCCAACTTAGACGATTCCGAAGTTTTTCCTCCTTCTCCACTTCCTTTATGCCTAATACTATAATTTCTTCTATTGATGTTATTGCTTCTCAAAACTTGCGTTTCCGGGCTTGCACCATGTCTTGGTAAACTATTCCATCTGTCTTTCAACTTCGACCTTAGCTTCTTTCTTAACCTTAACTTAGATTATGTCAAAAAAGGGGACCGCTCTCAGCCCTCCAATTATCATCATATCTCTTTAATCTCTTCTTTAATCTCTTCATATCTCTTCTTTCTAAAGTTTTCGAATTTATCTTTAAGAGGAAGATTTGAAAACATCTCAATTCTTCTAATCTTATCTTTGATCGCCAGTGTGGCATTTGTTAGAAGAGCTCCATTACTAGTGATCTTCTTTCTCTTCTTTATGGCTCTTAGTTCTCTTTCCTTTGGCATTTCGGTGAATCTTTTGCTGCGGTGCGGGACATATAGAAATCCTTCGATAGAGTCTGGCACAAAGCTTTGAATTTTAAACTTCTCTCTTTCGGTATCTATCTTTCTCTCTGATTTTCTTCCCGGTAGTTCTACAGTAGCTGTTGTAAACTGCGACAGTTAACCCCTTAAATCTAAAAATAGTAGTGTTCCTCATGGTTCTGCTCTATCCCCAACTCTCTTTCTACTTTTCAATAATCATGACCTTCGCTATTAATTCATCACTTATTCTCACCTATACATTCGAATTCACCCATCATTACCCCTTTAAATTTGATAAGCGTCCCTATTAGCAACAATTAATTCACGCTACGGGTGAGGTTTAGGGCGACTAACCTTTGTTCTTTCTAGAATTTCTAATTGAGGAATTGAGAACAAGATTGTTTTCAATTCTCGACATAATCTTCCACACAAATATAACATATTCTTATAAAGCAAACAACTCAAACCTTCATATGTCCTTAATATTCATGGTGTTCTTTTTCCCGTGACCTTAATTGGAAGGGTAGCATTCCTTCTCTTTCTAAACAAGTTACTAACAAGTTTGGTGTTCTGATGCGCTTTCAAAATATCTTTTCACAGCTCCAGATGCTTGCTTTTTTTAGGGGTGTCTTTCGCCACTGTATGAAGTATGCCTCACACATCGGGGTGCTTCCACTCATGAAGTGCTTCTTGAAAAGCTGAAGTCTGGAGCATTTCGTATTATTACTTCTCAAACTATCACTAGCTCTCCCCTCTTTGTACAAGTCGATTTGATGCAAGATTCTCTTTAATCTGTCGATATTACAACGGACAATGTTTCTGAACTCTTCATTCGGATACCTCCTCCTTTGAGAAGGGTTCATGCGACACGCCTGCCTACACAGTCTTATCTCTCTCTCTTCTCTCTCTCTCTCTCTCTCTCTCTCTCTCTCTCTCTCTCTCTCTCTCTCTCTCTCTCTCTCTCTCTCTCTCTCTCTCTTCTCTCCTCTCTCTATCCAACTTTATGACCCCAGGATTAACCGTTATTTATGCTCAATCTTACAAGCACTCCACTGGAAAATTCTGAAACACACTTACTTTATCTATTTCCCCAACTACCTTTGATATGCAAACCTTCAAACGTTGTGTATCAGGGTATGTCGGCCTTTAGATTAGATCTGCCTCAGGAACTTCAAACAATTCGGATGAAAATTGGTTGGCCTTCAGCATTTTCCCGCCCGAGGATATATATATATATATATATATATATATATATAATATATATATATATATATAATTATAATATTATAGATATAATATATATAAATATATATATATATATATATATATATATATATATACTATACTTCTACTTCCTCTCCCAGGAAGCATTATACATGCCTTGTCAGCCGCGCAAAGCATTTTTCTCCAGACTCCCCTGCCTGCACTGTGTCCTCTTCTCTTCCGCGCTCTCATATTTGGTTAGCTGACATCTTTCCAGAGAGTCCCAACCGATTTCTGCTCACTTCTCTTCGTCTTCCCTTGTCTTCTGCCCTCTGTTCCATTCCCATATTCCTTTTCGGCATTCTTCACTGCTTCCATCCTCTCCAGATGTCTACCAGCCTCTTAATCTCCCCCATCCATATCCATCTTTAGTGTCATCTTCTCACCCCTATATCTTCTCTAATAACTTTCATTCCTATTCTGTCTCTCCTACTCTTTCAATCATAGTTCTTAAATCCTCATCTCCGCCGCTTATTCTACTCTCCTCTCTTCCTCTCATGCTCCATGTCTCCGCCCTCCGTACAGCATGTCGGAGTCAGATATGCTGTTAAAATCACTTTTTTAACCTCTTATTCCAGTTTCTGTCTTTCATCATGGGTATACCACTTTCATAACTAATCATACATTTTCCATTCTTCGCGTAATCTACTTTCCCCACTTCCTCCCCTTCTGTTAAAACATCTCCGAGTAATTGCAGGTATTTACCGCCTTCACCTCCTCCTCCTCCCCCTCGATTCTCATCCCCTCCTCATTTTCCTCCGGTTACTGTTAATATCTCTGTCTTCTGTATGTTTAACTCATCCCTGCTTCCTCCATCTTCCTCCCAAACAACTCCACCACCTCTCGAAACCCCTCTCTCTCTCGCTCCAACATGCCAAATCGTCCGCAATGCCTTATGTCCCGCTTCAAATGCTCCAGTCTCTCTTCACTTCCTTATCCACCACGTCTAAATTATAATATAAACAGCCAGTGCAGCGAAAAACACTTCCCTGATTGCTTCCTGTTCACCCCAAACCATCTATCTATCTCGCACTCACTGCAAGCATTTACAGCTGCATTTTTCATACATACTTTCTATCGCCTTTTTTAATCTACCCTTCACTCCATAATTCCTCCCCATAGCTCTCCAGAGCTTTTCCTTGGCACTGGATCGAATGCCTTTTCGGTCGAATGAAATGAATACCAAAGAATTCTCTTGCCATATCTCCAGCATCTTCTCCGAGACCATCTCAGCATGTGAATAAGAGTCGTCGTCCTCTTCCCCTTCTAACCCGTACTGTTCTTTCCGAGTCTCGGGCTTCTACCTTCTCTCTCAACCTCCTCTCAATATTCTTTGGTATAAGTTCGTTCAGAATGGTTCCATCATTAAATACCCCCTATAATTATTTACAGCTTCCAGCACTTCTCCTTTTCCTATATATTGTATTATTATTGCTTTGCCCCACCTTTCCCGCACCTTTCCCTCTCTCCAACACTTGTTCATCAACTGATGATTCTCCCTTGCAACTCCTCTCCTCCCTCCAACGCCAACTCTACAGCCTCCATCCTCTCCCTGAGCTTTACCCTTCTTCATTCTTTTTATTGCCTCCTCATATCCTCCACCGTTATCTTTCCACCTTCATCCTCCTCTTCCTCCTCCCTCGTCTTATCTGCAAGCTTCTTCCTCTTTTCTCTGTATTCTACATTAGCAGATCTTCATAGTATTCAGTCCATCTATCATTTTTCTCCGGTCTCATAAGAATCTCCCCGTTTCTATCTTTTATAATTTCTAGAGTTACACTTTTTGTTTTCTTACGCTTCCCATCTTAAATTAGTTTTCTTCCCTTCGTCCCACCAATCTCTCGTTATTTCTCCTGCCATTCTCTCCGTCTCCATCTTTTTTGCTTCTCCTCTTTTTTTTCTTCTCTCTCATTCCTGGCCTGTACATATTTCCTCCCTTGCTGCCCGCTGTTTCCTTTTCAAGCCACTTCCTTGCATTTCTCTTGTTTTTCTAATTTCTTTTTTCACTTCTCGTTCCACATGGTGTATGTCTCTCCCTAGTACCTCCTACCCATCTTACCAAGAGTTTTCTCTGCCACTTCCCTGATGACATCCTGCAAGTCTCCGTTTTTCCCCATTTCTTAGGGTTTCCTGCATTTCCCGTTCATTATTTCGTCTTGTTCTTGTCTCTGCCAACTTTCTCCACGTCTTGGATCACTGCCCTCTGCTTGTCCATTACTCTTCCTCCCCTCTTATTTCATATCCGCCACCAACAGTCTATGACCCGCATCCAGGACACTCCCGGATCACCTTTACATTCTTTATCATCCTTTATTCGGAGACTATCATGTTAGTCTATCACGATTTTGATCTAATTTCGCTTACCTATTCCAGTCTATTACTGTAAAGAATGCGACTCTCTATGATTGAAAAACGTGTTCATTATTTTTAGATCGTTTCTCACACAAAATCGATCAACGCTTCTCCCTCCATGTTTCATTGTTATATCACTCTTCCGACTCTCACTGCAAAATTCTCTCACTCTCTTCCTTTCCTACTCTAGCGTGAAATCTCCTATCAACAAACACATCCGTCTAACGCCTCCTACCATCCCTACCTCTTCTTCCGATCAATCTCCATAAACCTAGTTTGTTTCATCCCTGAGTGCCCTGTTGTGTTGCATATACCTGAATATTCTTATACTTTAACAGCCTATCTTCAACACGCACATCATTAACCTCTCATTTATAATTTTTACTCTCTGAATACATGGTGACAGTCTTGGTCCCACTATAATTCCCACACCATGCTTTCTTATTCCTTCTTTTACTCCACTATACATCGAAACAAACTTCTCCAATTCTTTACCCTCTTCACCATCTCCTCACTCTCTCTTCGCCATCCCCCACAATCTATCTTCCTCTCTTTCATATATCTATTATCTCCTCATCTTTTTCTCCATACGTTCCCACATTTGTCGTGGCACACTATAATTCTTGAAAATGTTTTCCTGATTCCTAGCCGTAAATCTCGCAGAAGTCGTCTTCTAAAGTTCGGTCCGGTTTCCGAGGCTCGCGCTTGAGTTCTGCAAGCAGTTTATTTCGAAGCGCTTTCTAGCCTATCCCTTCTCCAAAGCCATATCTCTTTAGCCCCGAGGACACCTCAGGTGTCCTCTTGCTCCGGGTTGCACACGGACGTGGAGGACTTGCAACCCATAGATAAATATATATTATATATATATATAAATATATATATATATATATTTATAATATATATATATTATATATATATAATAATATATATATAATATATATATAAATATAATATATATAATATATATATATATATATTTTTTTTTATTGAAAAAGTTCAACACCTCACGGCATAGCCCTATTCAAGGAGGGGAACTTCTAGGTAATTCTACCTAAGATCCGAACTAGGATTCGAACCCGCGCCATTGCCATGCGACTCCGTGGACACGGTGTTTGGAATAATATATATATAATAAATAATTACTATATATATATATAGTAGATATATTAGATATAATATATATATATAATATATTATATATATATATATATACAGGAGTGCGAGAATTATCTGGACAATTTCCTCATAGCATAAATATAATATAGACAAACCAAGGAGTATGTAACAAACATTTAGAATCTTTATTATCCAAAGTTTGTTACATAAGTGACAATGCTACAAAACGTTCAATATGTGACCATAAGTGATCCTCAAAACATCCAGTCGAATATCCAAATTCGCCATGTACCACCAGCATTTTCCATTTTAATTTGTTGAATGGAAATCTTGCCTTTAAATCAGCAATATATATGTCACATAGGTATTGCACACACATCTTTGGCGGCATACCCACAATTAACAAATCACATGTTACCTTAATTGTATGTATGCGGTATATACGGCCAAAGAATTAAAACGGTGGATTAAAAAAAAATTTTGCGTACGAAAATGTATACTGCTTAAATATGTGTACAGAGAGTTAGTTAAAATGTGAAGGAATGAGACTGTGTGGAAAGACGTTTGCATGATCCTCTCAAAGAGTAGGTAGTGAAAATCAGAAAGCGTAGCAAAAAGTCGAAGAATAAAAGATGTAAGAGAAATTCAACTAAAGCACTACCTCTGCATCATCCTTAAGAACCTAGTACCAAATGGTCAACATTTGTAAAAGGAAAAAAAAATCTGGTTATTTAGAGTTTCTATAACGAATCCAACAAAACCTAACTTAACCTAACCTAACCTAAACTAACCTAACCTAACCTAACCTAACCTAACCCAACCTAACCTAACCTAACCTAACCTAACCTAACCTAACCTAACCTAACCTATTCCAACAGATGCAGCGGCTGTACGGTAATTTCTTTTGATGTCGTATGGACCGCTTGGGCTATCCCCATCCTTAACACCTTTTCTCTTTGAAGAGCTAAAAGGCTCGCCCATACATTTGAGTAGAATCCCCAAAATTTTAAATATATAAATCAGCATCTTTTTCCACAGATGTTCAAATTGCCTTTCCCAACTCTGTCGGTTTTATGTCGAATGCCAAAGATTCGTTTATAAGAACATGAGGGAGACACAACACATCGGTCTTTCATGTGTCCGACACATGGTTCACGTAGGTAAGTGATTCAACGATAAAAAATAAAAAAAATAATCAAAATTTTTTTAAAAAACAGAGAATTTATTTTAATAAGCAAGTTATCCTATAATTTTCGTACTCTCTCATTTTCTTTTCATTATGGGAAACAAAATAAATTTAAATTAAAGAACTAAATAAATAGTGTATTAAAATTTTGAGATAAACACTGGAACGAGTACTACCCCATATTGTTGAAAGGAAA
>JABUQX010029321.1:17500-27500 GCA_015478945.1 Trachelipus rathkii | reverse complement strand
GATTAAATAACCTACACACATTCCGGATCGTCCAACCGATTCTTGACACACCTTGACCTATCTGTTTTCACCACTAGTCCTATCTCTCTATTAATACACCACTCGCTCCTATCGTTAAATCTGACCACAACTTATATTCCTTAATTTAAATACTTTCTCTCCAACATCTCCATTCCTGCCCTATGCTGTTTTTCTGGCACTTTGATCAAGTCGATTGGGGGCATTGCGTTGCTTTTACGCTAACTATAATTGAAGTGACTGCTTTGACTCTAAAGCGCTTCAGATTCTGCCGATAAAGTGGGAACTGTAGTTGTTAATGGGATGAGCAGGTTTCATTCCTTCTTGGACTAAATCATTTTCTCCTGCAAATCCATGTTCGATGCGTTCTTAGGTTTCCTGCATTCATGCTGAGACAATGCTTATGCGGGTGTGGAAAATTCTCGTTCTACTATCACTCTTGCATTTTCATTCAGCTAGAAATCGTTGGCAGGGAATAATCTCGACGAGCAGCGGACTTTTTAACGAAAATGCCTGAACCTCCCTTGGTTCTTCCTACTGACAATCTCTCTGGCGCTCTTGCGGCAAAAAAACATCTCTAAAAACTTCTGTAAATCATCTTTCCTCCTCTTATTCGCACTGATGATTCTGTTTGTTGATACTCCAACTGAAAAGGGCCAATTCATCTCTTCGCCATCTATTTTTGCTCTAATTCAACCCTGGACGATTCCGGGCAATCCTCTTCCTCCTCCTTCTCCTCTCAGGTGTCTATGCCTTTACTGTCATTTCATTTGATCGGGTGCATGAGCTCCTGAAATCTATGAACGTTTGGAAGGCGGGTGGCCGGATGGTATTTCCTCTCCGAGTTTTTGAGGAAGTGTGCTTCCGTGCTGACAGCCACCCCTCGTTTTCAACTTTATTCCTATGGGCCTCAATACTAGCAGCTTTCCTCAGTGTTGGAAAGAGGGGATATGTCAACCTATTCGAAAAAATGATGCTGGTCTGATCCTATCTAACTATCGCCTATAGCTCTCACTTGTATCTTTCTAAGATCTTTGAAACCCTTTCTTCTCAACTCACTTCTTAAATCATCTGGAATCTCTTTCCCTTTCTTTCTGATTACCAATACGGCTTTCGGTGCTCGAAATCTACTGGCGATATACTTTCCTAATTTAACAGATTTATGGTTTCCGCTAGGAATACGGGAAAGACTTAGTGTGTGCGCTTGACATAACTCCAAAGCATTTGAACGCGGGTAATCGGCACGCGTCACTGCTCTCCAAGCTTCCTTCCCTTTGGGTTCCTTCTTCTCTTTGCTTACTTTTATCTAGGCTTTCTTTCAAATCGCTAAATGTCGGCTGTTGTTGATGGGGCGACTTCTTTTTTCTGTCATAGTGGTGTTCCTCAGGGTTCTGTCTTATCTCCTCTTTATTCTTACTTTTCATATGATCTTCTCGTCTGCACATCTAACTCTATCCACTCATATTCGATGACTTGACCATTCATTCTTCAACTCATATCATTTCTGCTCCCTCTTTTACTTAGAATTGCCTCTGCGTCTTAATCTTTTCGATTCTATTCTCGCGCTGATCTGGATAGAATTTTAGGGTTGGGTCGTCTTCAAGCTTGTGAAATTTAATTCTTTAAAAAACCAACTTCTACAAATCTCTCTCTCTAAGACATCTAACTTTCCTATCTCTTTGGACGGTTCTCTCGTCTCTCCTGTTGACAATGTAAACATCCTTGGCCTTAACGTAAACAAAAAAAATGTTTTGAAAACTTCAAATCACAGTGGTTGCTAGGCGCGGCTCAAAGAAACTGGGATTCTGTTTAGAGTGCGAGACTTTTTTTTGCCCTCTCTCAGTTACTCACGCTAATACAGGGTCTCATCCGGCCACTTGTATGGAGTACTGGCTCTCATATGTGGGGGGGCGGGGGCTCTGGTTCATCCGCTTTGGATAGGGTCGAGTCAAAGGCCAAAAGCCTTATAAACTGTTCCGTACTTTCCAGTTTCACTTGACCCTTTATATTTGCGGCGCGATGTTGGTGCTTATCCTTTTTTATAGGTACTGTAGAGGCAAGTTCTCGAGGAACTATTTACCACTCGCGTACCACCACTTTACGACGCCCTCGTAGGCACAAGGGGTGCCTGTGTCGGCACATGAGTTTTGTGTTGATGCTTAGTAACTTCAGACTGGTTCGCTGCGGTGTTTCTTTCTTTTCCTGCCCCCTCTGTTCTGTGGAATTCTCTTCCATCATCTGTGTTTCCTACTCAATTTAATTTCCTTCAACTAAAGCCTCGCGTCTGTGCTCAATCTGCCGTAATTTTGCGTTAGTGGATTTTTGAGAGGCGTTCAACACCCATTCCTTGAATAGGGTTCTGGCCGTGAGCGCGGTGACAACTGTAAAAAAATAAATAAATAAAAGGTTCTATAAAGGAATTCGCTTAAGCTAGCTAAAACCCACAAGAAAATGGCACCTTCCGACGTGAAACCACTCTTAGAATGCATTAAAATAAGCATAACCGAGACCTTGCTCGCTTGACAAAAAAAAAGAAAAAAAAAAAAGAAGACAGAGAAGTGAAGCCGCTTATCGGACAACCCCATGGCTAACAGCACTGATAGTGAGCGATGGTGGTTTTCAAGCAAATAAACTACTGAAGATGAGGATTTGGATATGTTAGACTTGATTAAGTTCATGGCCGAATTGCATTCACCTTCAAAGGAATCCATCAGGGAACCTCATCGTAAAACTGAAGAGACAGTCTCAAGGAGCAAGATAATTCAAATTTGCAGTCTGTGAAAGAGGAGATAAGGCTCTACGAAAACATGAGATGCTGCCTACAGAAGAGAATCCTTTCAGCGGTGGCATGAAAATGGGCCAAGGTTTCATTATTATCAGTGCTTGCAGGCAAATAATTATCAGCACCTCCTTCATCAGTCGAGAGAGAGCGTATTTATAGTGTAGGTTAGGTAGGAATGTAAAAATCACAAATAAAATCTTTCATCAGACTCTGTTGAATGAAGTTTAAATGTTTATTAATGACAATTTGTGAATTTTTTATGGATTTGAGTATTGAATGATATGCTATCTTAATGGAGTATTTTATTAATGTGATGTTTGGGTAATAGCGTTTTTTTATTTTAACTTTTCGTCTGATTTATTGAGGTCTCTTCTTTCATAATTTTTATTCTTTATATTGTATCTAGTTAAAGAATCTTCTTGTAAACTGTAATCATGTTAAAACATAAAATCTAGTAGGGCTAAACTTTGTTAATACTTAACTTGAAAATGGAAATGGAATATTTTTTAAATAAACACAAACATAAAAAGTCATTACATACGACTATAATAACTCTATATTACATCTGAAGGTACTTTTTATTTATAAACATCAAAGTTGATTCCGGGCACAACCAAATATGAAGTATAAATGACTAAGTATAGCTTGTGCAGGTAATGACAATCTTGAGTTGCTACAAGCTTGCACAAATGTTCTATGCTTATTACTTGTTGTGTATTTATTATACTTAATTAAAGTATGGTATCGTTATTCGGTAATCTTATATTGGTCACTATCATATTACGTCTCTATATATATTTATTATATATTATTACTAAAATATAGAGTTCTAGGTATCGGTATGTATACTAGGCTTTTCATTTTCTGAGTATCGAGGTAATAATATCCTTTTATATATATATATATATATACACATTCTTGAATACAAATATTATACATATATATATATATATATATATATATATATATATATATATATATATATATATATATATATATATATATATATATATATATATATATATATAATTAAAAATATGTTAGACAATATAATTTTTATCTGTTTGAATTTTTCTCTATATAATATATATATATATATATATATATATATATATATATAATATATATATAGTGATGCAGGTAACATCCTCAGCATCCGCACATTTTTAAAGATCCGCATCAGTAGAGGCGCGGCGGTATTGGACCCAAATTTTTTACTGCGCAGACCTTTTTTTGACCGCGACCTTTTTTGCCCTTGACCTTTTTGGGCCTTGACCTTTTTGAGAGCCCAAATTTTTTGGCCTTGACCTTTTTTGGCAACCTGAATTTTTTTGGCAACCCTAATTTTTTTGGCAACCAATTTTTGCAACCCTTCGAAGAAGGGTTGCGCCAAACGGTTGCGCAGCAACCGTTGTACGTGTTCCACCTAATTTTTTCGACAACCTTTGTCTTCCATGGGTCAATTTTTGGCCCACGCTAATTTTTGGCCTTGATATTTCGGCTTTGGCCCTTGATATTTCTGACCTCGATACCCTGACCTTGATACGTACCTAACTGAGCCCCCCCCCACACACACACACACACACACAGCACACAGCACACACACACACTTACACTTATACACACATCCACTATGACACTTACACTCACCCATAGATACTTACACTTACATTTAACACTTTACTACACACGTACAACACACACCTACCACCTTTGGTCTTGCCATGGGTCAATTTTTGTCCCACCGCTAATTTTTGGCGCGTCCCTAATTTTCGGCGGACCTAATTTTTCGATCATGCTTTGGTTCTTCCAGGGGGGCAAATTTTGAGACCTCAAATTTTTTTCGGTCAACCCTTTTGTATTCTACGGTCAAATTTGATGCCTCAGCTTTGATGCTCAACTTTGATGCGCCAACTTTGTGGCCTGCAACTTTAACTGCCTTCAGCTTTGATGCCGCACCTTGTGATGGCTCAACTTTGGTGGCTCAACTTTGATACAACCTTGATGGCTCAACTTTTATGGCTCAACTTTGTGGTGTCATCTTTGATGGTACCTATATTGTTGGTTCAGCTTTGATAACTCAGATTTATTGATGGTTCACTTTGATGGTTTCCAATCACCGTAAGGAGTATCTTAGTGATGTTCTATGAGTGTTCTATGAGTATTAGATGAGTGCCAGGTGAGTGCCAAGGTGAGTGCCAAGTGAGTGCCAATGATGGCCAATGAGTGCCAAGTGAGTGCCACATAGTGCCACTTTTTTCAAGCATATAGTGCCAACTGAGTGCCACTTTTTCAAGCCTTTTCTAGCTTCCCCTGAGCCTAGAATAGCCTAATATGGGTGTCTACCCCTAGGTTATAAGGTATGCGGAATCGATTGGTGTATATTACAAGCTGCTAGGATGCTTCCTACTATGAGTTAGTCTTTTCCTATCACTTATAGCCCTATTATATATATATTATATATATATATATATATATTAATATATATATATATATATATATATATATATATATATATATATATTGTTTTACACATACACTATAACACTTATACAGCACATTCACTATGACACTTATAACACTATGACACTTATAAGCCCTTACACTCTCCATAGACACTACACTAACCCATATACACTTACCCGCACACCCACACACACACACACTTACCTCAACACACTTTGATATTTTGATGCTCAACTTTGATTGCTCAACTTTGATGGCTCAGCATTAATGCCTCAGCATTGATGGCTTCAACTTTGAGGTTATCCTTTGAATTCATCTTTGATGACGTCATCTTTGATAACATCTATATTGATGATTCATCTTTGATGAAATCATCTTTGATGACTCATCTCTACCTAGCATCAAAGAAAAGAGTTATATTATGTGCTTCGCCCTAGATGCATAAGCTACGCGCCCCGGGTGGCAGCGTGAAGCCCCTCCGCGCAGAGGGGACAGGCCAACCCGCACCGCAGGTGCGTCCGCGCGCGTCCCCGCCGCCGCGTGCGCCCGCAGGCGCCAATATTTCCGCGTAACGCGCCGCCGCGTGCGCGTGCAAGGCGCCCTATCCCGCGTACCCGCCGCCGCGTGCGCCCGCAGGCGCAATATTTCCGCACGAATGAAATATATATATATATATATTATATATATATATATATATATATATATATATATATATATATATATATATATATATATATATATATATATATATATATATATATATATGTGTGTGTATTCATTTTTATTTTTATACACAAATATTCTATTAGATTCAATCTCGCGAACCTAAAACTGTTACTCAATTATATATATATATATATATATATATAAATATATATATATTATATATTATATAATTAAGTTTATATATATATTATATATATATATATATATATATATATATATATATATATATATATATATGTGTTGTGTGTGTGTGTGTGTGTGTGTGTGTGTGTGTGTACGCAGGATTTGACTTAGGGGCTGGCAAAGGTTGAGTGATTTATGTCCTTGCTCACACTGATCAATAGACGGTGTGGGTTGGTTAAACTCCAGATTTTTCCTTTTCAAAGGCTAATAAAAAATATCATAGAATAAAAAAGTTATTTCGGTTATAAAATAAATAAAATAACAAGTCTACAACAGTTGTAATTAAAAAATTTTATGTGTCACGAGGTGAGTAAAAAAATACCTATTTGAGAAACGTAAAGTAATATTTATGGGAGTTGGCGAGTACTGAGTCCTGAGTGGTAACTAATATTAAATCTAAACTAGCATTAGACGCCTTGGATTTTCAGCAAATTTCGCAATTGCATTTGTTTCCAATTCTTTAATTTTTTTCATTCTATGAATGCTCATCCTACATAGTCCATTAAGCCTGTCTTCGTTCATTGTGCCTTCTTAGTAAGTCTTTATGCTTAGTAGAGTCTGAAAGAACCTTTCCATGGGGTACTTGTTTAACCCACGGTAGCACAAGTGCAATTAATAGACAGGTTTTTGATTTGAGGAGAAAAGGGGTCGGCTTCTATAATGACTTCAGGAAGTCTTTCAACTTTTGCTTATCCATTTTTTTTATCCAGCCTCAAGGTATACCATAGTTCAGTTTCGTTATGAATTTTGTTGATATAAAGACCATAAAACTCTGAGAAGCATTTTACTTTCTCACGCAAACTGCCTACAGAAGCACCTAACATAAGAAAGGATGCAAATGAAAACGATGCATGCTGGCACGTTGTTTCTAAAAATCTATCTCTAAAAGAGAATGAAAAGTGAGTTAAATAAGGCATAAGTACAAAACGCTTCCAATTCAGCAGAAGTTTTCCATCAGATGATTGCTTTTTTTGGGATTATCTTTCTAGGTGTGCACGTTTCTACTAAGCAATCTGCAGTTAATAACACTGGCGATAAGAGCAGATCAGCAATTATTTGATCAGCAGTTTTGAGATGGTCTTTAACAACTTTCAAAATTCTTTGGACATGATCAGAGAACTTCATAAGGTCAATAATTTTTGTTTGAATAATGTTTCAGCCAACTGTTCAACAAAGCAAAATTTTGGCTTTCACAGAAGAGGTAATAATGAAATTGGGTCTTGTTGCCGAACAGTATAATTGAAAAGCTGTTTTCTTGTTTGATTGTTGCCTTCCTTTGGCAATTTTTCTAACCCTTCAACGATTTTTATCATATTTGTGTGGAAAATAGCAATACTATGATATTTATGAGTCCAACGGGTTTCACTAAGTTTAGACAAGTTGAGAATGTATTTTCTTCTTAGTGTGGAGTCTCTGAAAAAAGTTTGTCTTTTATTGGGGCAATAGTAGTATTTCGAATTTCCGGAATAATGTTTAGGTCATTAATGACCAAATTAAGCCGATGGCTTACACAGTGAAAATATAATCCTTTTTTATATTTTTCCCGCAGTTTCTTTTGAACTCCATGTTCTTTCCCTGCCGTACCCCTGACCAACGCATAGACTCGGATCCAAACCTTCTTTTTCTAAAAGCAAATCAATCGTTTTGGCAATGGTTTTACCATCCATCCCTTCAAGAACTTCAAACCCCAGAAATTCTTCTCGAACAGTCATTTTTTCAAGATCGAAAAACCTTAATCCTATAGATAATTGTTCATTGCCTGACAAATCCGCAGTTTCATCGGCCAATATGGAGTAGACACCAAATTTTTTTGCATCCGCGACAATCATGTTTTTTTATGATAATTCCACACAAATTGATAAGTTCATTTTGAATCATCGGAGACGTCCAGACGGCATTCTTCTGTCCTTGAATATGTTCTTTCAATTTCACATCACCATTCTATTCGAAGTTTAATCAGGTCATCAAAATATTCCCTCATGCAGGCGTATACCTCTTAAAGGTAGGTTCCGCAGAAAATTATGGTCTTCAAAATTGCTATAATGTTTCCTTAATTTTCTGCAGTTGTTTTTTGATGTTCTGTCTACAGCTGAATATCAACAGGTACGCCTTCCGTGACTGATTTAGCAGCTTTGGCAGGCGCCAAATGCTATCGAACTATGAGAGTTCTAGCGGAGAATGCTGTCAGAAGAGGCTAGCTGTATAAAAGCACACATCTAGTTGACTTCAAGCCAATATGAAAAGAAATACACATTAAAACTCTGTAGAAAAAATGTTTTATAATACGTTAGTACTTAGTATATTACTACTTCATTAATCTATCGATTGATGTATCTTTTTTCAGTTTTTTCTACTAATAAACCCTTTAAAAAATCGTGCATCTAAGGTTCAGTTTTTTTATTTCGCCAAGATTTAGGGGGGGCATACCCAAAGTTTTTCTTTGTGTTTGTTGGGTTTGTATTTTATTTTCATTAGAAGGAAAAAACCATGGTCTCGGGAAAAACCATTTCTTGAAATGATGGATGAAGTATCTAAACATTATGGTATGGGACTTTGATGTCTAACCAACGCAAAATCGAAGATGGTTTTCCTAAATCTTTTTCGTGATAATTTTTTTTCCTGTTACATGATCGATATAAATTTTCATAGTTTATATGTTGGAGTAATAAAGCTTGTTTATTTGGATAATCTTTTTTTTATACCTAACCGATTTGTCTCTGAGCACGGGAAAAAATATAAACAATGATTTTGGGTTAAAAAATATTGATTGAATATGCAAATATATTTGAAAATAAAAATAGTGTAACTTCGGCCCAGTTCATGGCGAGAGGAATAAATTGGATAGATCTGTGAGATTTCTGAATTTCTGTGAGTTTATGTTTACTCCATTTCTTCCTTTGTTCTTTATCAAGATAATAAATGAACATAAAATAATTAAATACATTAAATTTGGAAATATTAATTTTGGTATCTCAATGCATGGCTGAAAAAGCTTTTAACCCCGACACGTGAATGGTGGATAAATACTTAAATATTCATATCAAACTAAATAAGTATCTTAATATTTTTGTTGCTCTGCGTAGCTCGTCCTATCTAACGTTCTTGCCGTATATTATAATATATATATATATATTATATATATATATATATATCTATATATATATATATATATATATATAATATATATATATATATATATATATATATATAGTATATATATATATATATATATATATATATATTGTATATATATATATATAATATATATATATATATATATATATTATATATATATATATATATATATTATATATATATATATAATATATATATATATATATATATAATATAGTATATTATATATATAATATAATATATTAGATTTTTTAGCATTCTCTCCCTTATGGTTTAATAAGTTTTAGATATTTGAATCTAAAACAAAAATGAATAATGTTGTAAGCTACAGACGAAGAGAGAGAGAGAGAGAGAGAGAAGAGAGAGAGAGAGAGAGAGAGAGAAGAGAGAGAGAGAGGGCATTAGGGGGGAGGGGCGCGTGAGGGAGTTGGTTGTAACTGTAGGGATAGGAGAGAGGTGGACTTTCTAAACTGGAGGGGGTGAGGGTCAGGAGAAAGGGGGGAATGGCATGCAGGAAAAAGAAGAGAGAAAGAGAGAGTAGAGAGAGAGAGAGAGAGAGAGAGAGAGAGAGAGAAGAGAGAGAGAGAGAGAGAGAAAGAGACAAAGAGACAAACAGAGTTACAATCAGAAGTATAGATGATGAAACTGTCAAGATAAAAATGGATAAAAATGGACCAACAAAAAAGACAG
>JABUQX010029321.1:0-12500 GCA_015478945.1 Trachelipus rathkii | reverse complement strand
AAATGAGTGAGAGTCTGAGTAGGTGTTGAGTAGTGAGTGAGTGAGTGAGTGAGTATCTCAACAAGGCAGGGAAGCCTTTATATACATTTTTCTTTGTACTTATTTAAAATTTTTCGTACATAAATATTGACATAAATACAAACGTAAATACAATTTTTCAATTTTTACAAATAATTATTTTATGGATATATATAATTATTAATATATATATATATATTTATATAATATATATATATATATATATATATATTATATAATATATTATATTATATAGTATATTATATATAATATATATATATATATATATATATAAATAAAACATTCATCTTCAGACAACTTACAGCAACATTACGCCTTTATCCCTATGTGTGGCGGGGAGAGAGAATGTCCCACATCGTAATTTCTGGCTCTGTCTTAGGAAGGCGTCTAACAGGACAGTGGTAGTTTGTTAGCATGCCTACTACCATTATCTCTTGCAAGGTATGCTTCTGCAGGGCTCGGACATGGTCGTGATCGCCGTAAACGACCATGTATTCTTTCTGGGAAATTAATTTGGAAATCGTTATTGGACATGGAATGTCAGAGGAATAACATATTGAGGAGAAGAGGAGAGAGGTGATGCATTTGAAAGGATAAATTGATTTGCTCGCGTGACTGAACACAAGATGAAACGAGATAGTGAAGAGGAGGGTGTGGTTGTGAAATGTTGCGTGTGACTGGGTGCGAGGAATGAGAGGGGGAGAGGAGGAGTTGCGATTTTGATGAGTGACATATTGCACAAAGCTATTGGGATTTTTTGTGTGAGTACTTAATTCTATAGTTACATTTAAGTGAAAAGGTTCAGTATGTGTGGTTTTAACATAATTGGCTCATTCTGAGGGTGATGTCAGAGGGAGTAGAACTTTATGGATGACTAATGATTTATAGATGGGGGTGAGTAGGAACTTCAGATTGGATTATTTTGGCGATCTTAAATGTGGATATTGTTGATCAGAAAAGCGATAAGTAATACGCAATTTGTTGAAGAGAAAATAAGAATGTAGGAAGGTGTTGTTCCGTGAGGAAAGAGGTATATTTGTTAGTAATACGTTCTTCAAACACAACGGTATTCATTAGTATGTTCGAGTTGGTATAAGTAGAGATGGTATCGAAATGAAAATTATGATTGATATTGTGTTGCTGAAGAAGGATATGTTGAAGTATGATGGATAGATGTTAAACAGTGTTGGGGATGGAGTATGGATTCTCGGTCATTGTGTTTTTATGTAAGATTAAGTTAGTGTATGTTTGGATGCAGAGGAAAGAGGTAAGGAAGAAAGTGGGAAGAATTAAGAATGAAAAGTTAAGTGAACAAGGTAATAAGGAAAAGTATTTAAAAGCGCTTGCAAATAAATCAGTTGAATGTGAACAAGATGAAATTGAACAAATCTGGACACAAATGAAGGAAGTGCTAGAAGTTGCTAAAAGTGCAAGAGAAGTATGTGGAAGTGCTAAAGTAGAAAGTAAGAATCTCAACAATGAATGGTGGAATGAAGAGGTGATACAAGCGGTTAGTAAAAGAGCATGGTTGAATGTGCTTCAAAGCAAAATGATGAGGCATTCAAAGCGAAGATGTTTGGGAATTTAAAGGAGAAAAAGGAAACTAAAAGTCCATATGTAGATTGAAAAAAATGAGTAAATTAGCATTTGGATGAAATGAATTGGAACTTACAAGGAATAGGAACCTCTTTGGAAGGAGCGCGAAAAGTTAAGACTGAAGGTAAGGGGAATCTGCATTGAATAATGAATGTGGAGGGTGTTTTTTTTCATAACTAAAAAAATGGGTGGGAGAAGAATGTGGAGGGAACACTTCGAAATCTGCATAACACATTGGCATTAATGAAGATGTGATAGAGATACATGTGTGTGGTTTGTGGTACAGAAGACAATAGATATTTTGGGATGAGGTATTAATAGGAGGAGTATGAGTAGGTGAGAAAGTTGCAGAATTTAATCTGCAGGGCATAGATGTAATTTCTGTGAATGAGTCAGAATAGAGAGAGAATGGTGAATGAATGGGATTTGGAAGTTGCTTAAAAGCCGTTTATGGAGGCTATAGTTTCGAGAGTTGAACTTATAGCAGAGTCTCAAGCGATATTCGCTACCGCCCACTTGAAAATAATTTTTTTTCGCGCCCCCAATTTTTTTTTACTTACCAAAACTTAAAAACCACAATGATATAAAATATATAATAATATAGTATATTATAAATTATATATATATATATATATATTATATATAATATATATATATATTATATTATATATATATATATATTATAATATATATATTAATATATATATATAATAATATATATATATATATACTGGTATATATATTATATTATATATATATTTTATATATTAATATATATATATATATAATATATATATATATATACTTTTATATTATATTATAATTATTATATATATATATATATATATTATAATATATTTAATTTATAATTTATTATATATATTATATATATATTATATATATATATCTACTATATATATATATATATATTATATATATATATATATATATATTCGTTTCAAGAGATAAACACCATCACTCACGGCAGACCCCCCCCCCCCCCCCCCCCCCCCCCGGCCCCCCCCCCCCCCCCCCCCCACATCCAAAACAATACTTCTTTTCCCCCCCCCGGAGGAGGGGTACTCGTTTAACGTCCGAGCAGAACGAAGCACCAATGGAGAGAATAAGCTCACATTCTCCCACCACCAGTTGCGACACCTGAGACCCTCGCTTGGTGCGGCGAGTGCTTCTACACGAGATATCGGGCGTTTTATATAAATAAATAAATATAATTTAAAAAAAACATATATAATATATACATTATAACATACATATAAATAACCTAAATACATATACACACACAACATATATATACAAATTAAATATCACTACAATTATTAATACTATCACTATCCATTACTATCATTATCACTCTTCACTTCACTGCACTTTGTTTTTATATTATATTGATATACCTGACACAAATTTCACAATATATTAAGATTATTTACCACTGTTAACAACATATTAAAATTTTCATTAACTAATATTACACTGTATAATTATTATCATACACCCAATCATGATATTACTATTTTATGTTTGTTATATATATTTCACCATATATTAATATTATTTATCTTATTCACATTATTAAAATTATCATTAACATTATTATTACTTTCATTATCACCAAATCACTGTTAATCACTGTTATAAGTTAAACGATATATCAACACCACATTCGCGAAGATTAAAGGATAGAAGTGTCAAGCTTGCTACCATGGAAGGAATTTGGGAAAATTTACTCATATGACTCACGATAGACTGGGAAACGCACGCTCCACGTTCTGCCAATTTTGTATTTTAAATTTATTCTTTATTTCATCTTTCATTTGTTTTAATTATGCAAAAAGCCAAAAGAAATGATTTCAAAAATTTTGTTATAATAGTATCGTATATTTAATATATAGATATATATATATATATATATATATATATAATATATAATATATATATTTATATTATATATAATATTATTATTATATATATATATACTATAAATATAGATATATATATATTATAATATATATAATATATATATTTATATATATATATATATATATATATATATATAATATATATATATATATATAGATATATTAATATATATCTCTTGCATTCTGATCTCTCTCTAGTGATGTCGCACGGTGTGTGAAATATTCTCATCGTATATATAATTATATATATATATTATATATTAATATATATATAGATATATATATATAATATATATATAATATATATTATATATATATATATATATATTAATATACTATAGTATAAATATAGTTATATAAACTAAAATTTATCATCAAACAAGGCGAAATATGAACTAAATACTAAATAATCTATGGTTGTGTAGTAGTAGGTTTTATTTCAGTGAATTTTAAAAATTAAGTAGATGAAGAATTACAAATCAGCCATCCCACCTAAAACCCTTATACACCCCCCATTTTTTCCTGGCCCTTTACGCCCCCTCTAGGCTCAGCGCCTCACAAGGGGGCGTTATCGCCCACTTTGAGAAACACTGAACTATAGGAACTATAAGGGAATTAGTTTATATGAGTTTGTTTTTTAGATGTATGCTGGATTTTGGTTGAAAAGAGTACTCGAGTGATCTGAAGGACTGATTTGTGAAGAAGCATGGTGAATTTGAGAGTTAGAGGATTTGTGGATAAAATTTTTACATTGAAACAAATAATTGAGAAAATGAGAGAGAAGAAGAATAAACTTGTATTTATTTTTTAAATATTTGCAACAGGCGTATGACAGGCATTTAATAGGGAAGCTCTGGTGGGCAGGTGTTGGTAATCTACGATGTTGGTGGTAGGTTTCTGAATTGAATCAAATGTACTTATAACGTTTGTGAACCGTGTGTAAGAATAAATGGAGTCAAAAGTAATTGGTTTAATATTAATATCGGAGTGAGGCAGGGATGTGGTATGCCTCTTTGGTTATTTAATTTTTATATGGACTGGGTTGTGAAGGAATTAGAGGTTGGAGTGGCAGAAGAGGGTGTTAGAATGTTGGAGAATGGAACAGAGTGGAGGGTGCCATGCTTATTGTATGTGGATGATTTGGCATTTGTGCGGTGAATCTGAAGAAAGTTTGAATGGATTGGTAGATGGGTTTGGCATGGTGTGTAAAAGGAGGAGTCTTGAAAGTCAACGTATATAAGGGTAAGATTATGGTTGTGAGTGAGGACAGTCCTCTGTATAAGTTATGTTAGATGGTGAGCAAACGAAAACAAGTATCTGAGTTTTAAATATTTATAATATATATGTTGGATGAATAGGGAACGGAACTGGTTCAGATGTGGTAGGAAAAGTTGAATGGTAGGAGGCAGCTAGTGCAATTAAATTCTTGGTGACGACACAATTTCAAGAAACAAATCAAAAAAAGAGCAGAGATGGAAAAATTCGTAATTAAAATTAAAATTAAATACCTTTTTCAAATGATTTCAACACAAAGAAAGAAACTCAGAATAAACTCCTCATATATCGTTAAGAACGGAAATTCGACCCAACGATCAAAGATAATCAAAATGTTCCTTCCTTAGGAAGAACAAATTTGATTTTATCAATTGGAAAAGTGAGGAATTTTTTTGTTTGAGAGATTTTCATGATAAGTCAAAATTAGCTTATTCCCCAGGCGGAAAATTTGCTAAGAAAAGTAAAGATCCAAATGTCACTTTTTAAACTTTATTTTAAAAGATTTTATACAAGAATACAAATCATTAAAAAACAATTAATTTATTTGATTGCAAAATGGTAAGTTGGTATAGATCATGTTTCAATAATAATAATAATAATAATAATAATAATAAATAATAATAATAATAATAATATAATATATATAGAAGAACAATGAGAGAAATAGTTTAATATGAAATAATAATAATAAAATAATAAATCAAAATAATATATTATTATTATGTTTTTACATTTGTATTATTATTATTATTATTATTATTTTAATTATTTTATTATTATTATTATTATTATTATTATTATTATTATTATTATTATTATTATTATTATTATTATTATTATTATTATTATTATTATTATTATTATTATTATTATTATATCTTTTTTATATTTTTTAATTTTTTATTAAAATTTTTAAATATTTTTCATTTTTAAAATCAATGTTTTTTTAATTATTTTAATATTAGTAGTAGTAGTAGTAGTAGTAGTATAGTAGATCAGATTAGTAGAAGACGGAAGTGTAGTTTTTAGTTACTCATTATTTCTGCTCTATCTTACACTAGAAACAAAAAATGTGAAAAAAAAAATGGAGAACAATCTGATAAAGTGGAAGAATAATAAAAAACGAAAACTCAGAAATGGAGTGACATTTGAATGTACTTTTTTCCTGTCCTTTGCATTTTTAAAGAAATATGGAGAATAGCAAATTACGTCATTGCATTTTCTTCAGGAACAAATAATGCACACGGTGCGAATTTTTTGACGTCTAAATTATTAAAATTGGTGCGAAATTTATTATATTAAACTCAATATATATATTATATTATTATATGATATATAATATATATATCATTATATATATAATTATATATTATATATATTAATTATATATTATATATATATATATATATATATATATATATATATTCTTAGGGGAGTGTTAGGGTGAGAAGATTAATAAATAGGAAATGGACGGATAAGAGGAAGTGGTATGATGTGAAGAAGATCGTAAATGAGAGAATAAATAAATACGGTTGAGATGGTTGGTTTTCATGTGGAAAGGATGAATAATAGCCGGTTGATTAAGCGATGTAATTAGTGGAGTTTGCTGGGAATCGACGGCTGCGAGGACTGAGGAAAAGTGGGTTGAGTCAATAAAGGAATGGCCTTGAGGAGAGAAATGTGAGTTTGCCGAGCCAAGAAGAAAGGTGCATTATAGGAGTGAATGCGGGGTTTTGTATGGGGGCGTGTTGTGGCCCACCTGGGCCAAAGGGATGACCCACATTTACGAGATGCCATATTGAGGTTCCGTCGCGGTAGCGTGAGTTCTTGTGCGAATTTTCTGACTGCGACGAGGTTCTCACTATAGGTATAGACGGCCGGTAGGCGGTTTCTTTCTTTTCGACTTGTGTCAATTCTTCTACAGTTTTCTGTTTCTGATGCAAGTTATGCACCTTACCCATTCTAGGAGGAAGGTGAATGAATATCTATATATATTAATATATTATATATATATAATATATATATAATATATATCATATATATATATATATATATATTTATTTATATATTATATTATATATATAATATAGTATATATATATGTATATATAGTATATATATTATATTATATCTCTATATATATATATTAATATATACTATATTATATTAATATATATTAATATATATATAATTATATATATATATATTATATATAGTATAATATATATATATATCAAAATATAATATATATATATATTATATAATAGATATATACTATATATATGATATAATATATTTATATTATATATATATAAATAGTACTACTATTTTATTATTATCATATTAGTATTAATTTTAATATACATATACTAGTATTATTATATATATATATATAGTATATATATATATAGTAATATTAATCATAGATTATATATATATATATATAGTATATTTAATGTATAGTACTATATAAATTATGTACTATATGATATATATATATATAATATATATATATTATAGATATATATTATATATGGCATTCGTAGGTTTTTGGTCTTAAAAGAATCATACTGTATTCGTGCAACGTCCGTTTTGGTTTTCACCAGGAAAAATAGATAGAGTCAATGGACATTTCATTTCGGAAATGGGATTTTACGTCTCCGTCATTATAGTAAAATTTTAAATCGTTGTTTTTATTATTTAAAGTTCGAAAATGGTTTTATCAATTCATTTGTCTCTTTTTCTATTCATTTAAGTACATTTTATGATCCCTAATGTTCGATAGAGTAGAAATAATGAATGAGTGTTGCGGAGCTAAATATTATTATAGTATTATTTATTATTAATTTATCTATTATATTATTATTATATTATTATTATTGGATGAGTGATGGGATGATTATGATTAGTGTTATGATTTATATTATGATTATGATTATGATTATTATTATTATTATTATTATTATTATTATTATTATTATTATTATTATTATTATTATTATTATTATTATTATTATTATTATTATTATTATTATTATTATTGATTATTATTGATTTTATAATGATATTATTATTTATTATTATTATTATTATTATGTATTATTATTAATCACTATTTTTGCCATTGCTGTTTTTTTAATAACATGATTATTATTACTGATAGAATTATTATTACTTGTAGTACTTAAGAAATATATTATTATTACTGTTATTATTAACACTATTTAGTCAATCTTTACTATTACTACCAACTAAAAATTTATAATAACACAGGTATTTTTTAGGAGCTCAAAGGAACAGTGTGCAATTAGTTGCACCTTTTAAGATATTTAAGAAAGTAATCTTTTTGCTTAATATGTTTTCTATAAATGTATTGAAATTTTGTTTCTTTAATTAATATTGAATTAGGCTTCCAAAAATTATGTAATGTATATATTTTTGAAAACAAGTGAAAGCGCATTTTCCCCCTCTGAATTAAGCTTATAAATTAAATTAAATTATTATTATTATTATTATTATTATTATTATTATTATTATTATTTTATTTATTATTATATATTTATTATTATATTATTATTATTATCTATTATTATTATTATTTATCTATATATGCCTTCTTATTGTATTCCCATGTCTTTTTCCTGTATCATTCTCAATGCGAACATCAAATCTGTAGTGCTTCTGCCACCTCTATACCCCTACTGCTCTTCACCTAATCTCAGCTCTATTTTTGATCTTAATTTTCTTTCTAATAAACTTTCATATAATAGCATAAGTAAGGTAAGAGCATACTATAAGAAGGGATGTTAGAGGTAAAAATGAGCTAGGCAGGGTAGTGTTTGTCGATGATACTTGTCAATAGCGTATTTGAAACACAGTCATAGGAAGTTGTAAAGGAGAGTTTAGAGAGATTGACCGGAGACATCATGTATTGCACGAAAGATTTGGCGTGTTGGAGTGGAGATGAGGGTATGAGGCAAATGGTGCTTTGTTTCGCAGAAAAATTGAGAAAGCTGGGATTAATGTGAATGTGGAATAAACAGAAAATAATGTAGTAAGTTGGAGGAGGGGGATAGAAGTGATAGTTAGGTAGGACGTAGAGAGATTAAAAATGTGACATGATATAATACCTAGGAAACACAATTTGGAGAGAAGGAGGGTATACAAAGGAATTACGAGTAGGAGTTGTGCAGTTATGGCAGGACTGTAAGAGCAGAATACCCCATGAAAGATTAATATATGAACAAAGAGGTGAAGAGAGGAATATACGAGGGAGTGTTGACACCAATACTGTTGTATGGGCAGAGACATGGAGCATGACAGGGAGAGAGAACAGAGTGAGAAACGAGACAGTGAGGGAGAGCGTGGTGAAACATGATGAATTAAGTGACGAAAGCCAGACTAAGACGTGGAACACTGGAGATGCAGGAAGAAAGAGTGCCAGGTTAGGAGTGGAGCGTGGAGACGAGGGAGGTGAGGCCAAAGAGGAGACCGCGGAGAGATGGAGAGCACACATTGGAAGAGTTCATTAAGGACACGGACGCTGCAATGGATGAGCTGATGACAAGATTCATCGTGATTGGAATAGAATTCAAGATGAAACGGTGGCGGGCCCATGTGAACAGTTGTGAGCTGACTGGGAGGGCAGTGTTAAGATGTAAAGTAGGAGTAGACTATATATTATTATTTATATATATATTATATATATATATATATATATATATATATATATATATATATATACTTATTATATTATTATATATATATATATATATTATATATAATATAAGTATTTTATGTTATATAAGTACTTTGATGTGATATAATATTATGGAAACATATCATATATATATGATATATATATATATATATTATTATATATATATATATATATATATTATAATATAATATATATATTATTATATATATAATAATATATCACCGGTTTTTAGTTTAACAATTTGTTCAACGCTTTTTTTTTATGGGGGGTGTTTAAACTAACTAAAAAGCATTTTTTTTTCAGTGAAGTTATTGGTTTTATTTGTATTTATTTATTTCATTTATTTATTATATTTATTTTTTATCTTTTTCTAATAAAAGCAATAAAAAAAGTGCTGAATGAGAGCATATAGCTCATACATCACTACGAATATTTTTAGATCGTAATACACTTGAGAAAATCATTGGTAACTCAATGTTAAAAAATTTATGACTCCAAATACTAACAATAATCAAAAACAAAAACTTTATCATTTTTCCTTTGTCAGAGGTTTTAAAATTGCTATTAAGATGTTAAAGTAAGTAAAGCCTTTTAGGAGTCAGTTCCAAGTTATATTTGAGAGGAAGGAATTCTTCAAACAATTTATCTTTCGGAAACATTTCATGATAAAAATTAGAGCACACATTATCTTGTATATTTGTCGCAATTATCAAATTGTGATTTAAAACAGTGGACAATTGGATTTGGAAGAAATTTTTGAACGCAACAAACACACACCACGCACACTACACAACACAACACACGACACCAAATACACAATACACACACATACACACACTCTACGTTTAATTATTAATATATATTATATATATAAATATATTAATAAATATTATATATATATATATATATACTATATATATATATATATATTATATATATTATAATATTATTATGATTTTATATTATTATTATTATTAATTAAATTTATTATTATTATTATTATTCATTAATTATTATTATTTTTATTATTATTCATTATTATTATTATTATTATTATTACTTTTTTTTTTAACATATGACCAGGAATCTTATTTTTCCCTTTGCTCGTGGGTATGTTCACTACCCTCTACCTTGGATCGGAGCAAATGATTGTGGGATTCTCTATTCAGTAAACTCGTCAGGTTAAAGAATATGTTTACTCACTGTATATTTGTCAGGAAATTGCTTTCACTCTGAGTCTAAGAAAATTTACTTTGTTGAAAATTTTAATCATAACATTAAAGCTTGTGAATGAATCTAATTTAGGTTTTGTCCTGATGATATTGAAATTTTTGCTAGTGGCGAATTTGAGTTACGGCCCGTTTTCCGTCTAGATTCAGAAAATTTGGCTTCTTTTCATCTTATTCTTTTAAGGTTATATGAATATAAAAAGTAACGAAAATATTATAGTTTACATATAACAAGTTTTAATGGAAGTAATTTAAAAAAAAAAAAAATTGTTACTGTAACGACAAAAATACCTCAAATAATGGAACAAATAACTGGTATTGCTAAAGAAATTAATCCTAGAGAAGTTTCTTCTCCTGCCGCTCAGAAAGATTTTTTTTAAATTAGTATCCTCATTACTATTTTTTTTCTGGTCATGTGAAATTATTTTCATCTTGTATTTTATAGTTACATGCATTCTAATTATCTAAAGATAGAACAAACAAAATTATTCCATTGAACTGATATCTCTTTTTCATTTTTTATTGTAAAATATCACTATGTACACAATTTTTGTGTTTGGACAATAGCTGTAATTTTTTATTTTCTTTTACCTAGAACGTATGAAAAATGCTTAATTTCCCAACGCACTTCTGATCACTCATTGAGACCATGATAATTGATACATTTCACATATTTACCAATCCGATATAAAAATTCTCGATTAACTCACTCTCGCTTAACAACTCTTACCGAAATCACGACACATGACGATCAACAGTTCAGAATAATCCTTATTTCATATCCTAGATTAATACAAACAGTACCTCACTACTAAGAAGCAAATCTCTCTCTCTCTCGGATCTTAAGCTTATTAACTGCTAGCTGCCTTTCCTCTGATACCCCTAAAATCTAGTCTAAACTACATCGTTTTTCGTTATATTTGATCCTGTAGCGGAGTATCAACGTCTAAGAATGTCCACTGCTGACAATTCGACTCCGCATGCTTTCTACTGAACGTACGCCGCACATGTTCTCCTCTAAATTTGGCAAGATTCGAGCCCATTCAAACGGATATAGAAGACCTACTGCTCGGACAATCTAACAGCCCTTTTGCTTAGCTACATAACATGCTCCTTAACAACACTCTCGTAATATTCCGGCCATTAGATTCCAGCGACAAGAAACGAACACAGCAAACAAAGCTGTTCTAGCTGCTTTTTTCTGTTCTTAGTCAGCTTCTTCTGGTAATTCTTAGTACTCTATGCATCTTTTTTATTTGTGGTGACGAAGACATGGCTCTTTGGACCTTTGCCTCAGACAGCTTAGGGAAAGATCTTCAAGTTGCAATCGTGACAGGCTGAAGCAACTCATCTTAATCTATAGAGCTATGAAACACATGTCCATTCAACTGCACGTCTAATTTTAGGTGTAAGTCGGAGAACATCTTTTCTGGGAGTCCAACAGGGCTTCCCTCTCTCACATATTTCTCCTCCCTCAATCCCTGTGGGCCAACGCCCGCTATTACAGTCGGATACCGTTTCTGACGTAGGCCCTGCGTATATCCCAGAAAGACACAAGCGATAGCACTGAACTTCGGTAAAGACCGCAGGAGCATCTACCCCTCTTCTAGCGCAATACCCACCTTCTCTGAATCTCCGATAACTTTCAATTTTTTCCTTACATTATTTTCAGGGCCACCGAGGCATAGATTCACGCTATCTA